>CM074962.1:16732611-16749031 GCA_037577455.1 Pangasius macronema
TGCTTTTTTGTTTTTCACAACTTTCTGTGTAAACTCTAGAGACTGTTGTATGTGAAAATCCCAGGAGATCATTAATTTCTGAAATATAAACCAAAACCATCTGGCACCAACAACCATGCCACGGTTATAGTCACAGAGATCACACTTTTTCCCCCATTCTGCTGGTTGATATGAACATTAACTGAAGCTTATGCATCATGCTGTTGCCACTTGATTGGCTGATTGGATAGCCACATATACGAGCAGGTGTTCCTATTAAAGCAGAGGCTGAGTGTGTATGAGTGTTTAGGGTTTACACACACACACACACACACACACACACACACACACACACACACACACACAGATATATTAGGCTAATTTAATTTGGACTGTAGTCTTCTGCATTAGGTGTCAAGTAACTGGTCTCTGATGCAAGTTTAAAGAATTAATTAAAAAACTTTTGCACAGATCCAACCATGCATCAAGAAATAGAAGAGAGGACATGTAGCAAATAAGATACGGAGGTAACTAACACTTATTAACTATATACATTCGCATTAAAATGAACAAACCGTGAACTTCACAGCCTACGTACAACATAAGCGAATAAACCCGTTTGTGCAATTGATCATATTTACATTGTAGTGTTGTTGCAGTGAGGCAAGAGAATTAAACGAGATGAAAATGCATTGTAAAGTTGAAATTGAAAATGCCATCTGATGCATGTGCTTGGACACGCCCTCTCCCGAGTGCATGGCACCCTTCACTGACTTAATGCTGTTCCTGGCTTCGGCAAAGTCATTGAATGATTTAGCGCTGATCATTACGGCTGCTAGACACTGTCATTAATTATGCACTTTTAAACTTTTAGTGTCTTCATTTCCTCCCCTGCTCTTGCCCTCTCTCTGTCTGTCTCTCTCTCTCTCTCTCTCTCTCTCTCTTTCTCTGAGGAGTTGTTCTATCTCTCTCAATCATCTTTTATGCCACAAATGAAGCCATCCTGCACAGTAATATGATGGCCAACCTGGTCACCGTGGTAACACTGCTGAGTGATGCAGCATTACCTAGAGCTGAGGGAGAGAGAGCGACAGAGAAGGAAGAGTGGAAAGAAGAGAGGAGCCCGAATGGAAAAAAAGGCACATATAGAATTAACTTATCATCCTGCACACCTGTTCCCAAAGCTCTCAGGGCTAAGCAGGTCTGGCTCAGGCCAGTGCTGAGGGTCCGTCTGCAAGGATATTGACCAGAACTTTTAGCAAACTGAGAGTCTCTTGCATAATGGAGCAATGACACATGGCGTCATTCAGCTCTGTGTGTGTGTGTGTGTGTGTGTGTGTGTGTGTGTGTGTGTGTGTGTGTACTGATGCTCCGTGCTGGGTTCCTGAATCCTCACCGCCCTGCTGCTCTCTGATGGACGGAGCTGACATTGCGGTGGTTTTACTTGGAGGCGGTCTCTCCTGCACAGGAGGAACCTTATCATGCAGTACTATTATGAGGAAGAGTCGTTCGTGCCGAGCTACAAGACAGCAGTCATTCAGAATAATGGCTTTTTTTTTTGTTGTTGTTGTTTTGATGATAGAAATTCACCACCGTTAGTCAGGGCAATTTGTGCGTGAGAGGAGGAAGAGAGCGAAAGAGAGCGAAAGAGAGAAAGACGTACATGGCGAGCTTAATTTGATACTGTCAGCCCCTTCGGAAGAGTACAACAATTTATTCCTCACCCGAATGGTTGGTGGGGGTGGTGGTGATGGGGTGGGGGGCTACTTGCATTTATAATCTGTTACCCTGTAATTTCACCGCCTGAAGAATCCCCAGCAGAGCCAAGTTATTTTTAATGAAATTATTAGATGAAAGCAGAAGACAGACTGATGGCAGATTTTTTTTATAATTAATTCTGAAAGCTCTCATGAAACGTAGAGCGCGTGACTGATTGAAATGGCTTCAATTTCGAGTCCTTTTTTTTTTCCCTCACATTTTGTTGTTCATGGTTTATGACTGCTATGATCACACAGACAGGGTATACGTAGCTCACGTCCCACCTCTCAGCATTCTGCTTCTGCATGCGGAGGTGGCAGGTTCAGTTCAAGGGCACATCGAGTATCGACTAAGCCCGCTGACCCTGCTCTGCCCCGGAGCATGATCCGACATGGCTCCTCTGTTCCAGCCCATATGGTCCAATTTACTGCATGAGCAGAAGTCTGAATCTGTGCTGCGGTCATTAGGCCGGCTGCTGTGACCACCAGACTGAATCATTGGGGCGATGATGCTCATTCTGGACAATAAAAATGATTGATGACCCATTTGTTCTAAGGATGGTATGACTGTAGGTGGCAAATGATTATAAACTGCATCCTCTGGGGTTTATAAAGAGTGACCTTTTAACGATTTGATGGCTTACAGAAAAAGTACCACACTTTTTGGGGTTTATCTCGAGAAAGGTGTATCTCGAGAAAGAGCTTTGAAGGTTACAAATATGGTAACCTGGCCAGTTTTGCTCCCTTGGCACCCAGCCACAGATTGATGTGGTGTCGTTGGGAGAGTTTCAAATGGGAAGCAAGTTAATAAATTTGATCCAGACAAAAAAATTTGAATTGTAAAAGCATGTTAATGAGTGTCGAGGTGATACATACACTGAGGACACGTTTATATTAGACGTAGCCGCGTGGTACACTGTTTTGTCTACAGCCTATGTTTATGGTACGAGTTGTTTTCAAAGCTCTCATTCGAGCAGTTAAATACCACAACAGCAGCTTTTACACTCGCTGTGTAAAGTTTACTAAATGCCACACCACAGTAGGTTCAGCAGCATGATGGTTATGAACTCCAAAACCACTTCATACGCACTACATATTAAAAAAAAAAGCATTTGAAGAGTAGGAAGAAGAGAAACATTCACGTATTTCCTCCTAGCCAGAAGAGAGCTGTGTATTAGAGTGTGAGGAAGTCAGCGGTTGAGGAGGGAGGTTGCGAGGGGAAGAGGGCCCCTACCCTCGTAATGCGTCTTTGATCATCTCGGAGAGGGATTGAATGACAGCACATCGATGTACGTGAGAGGATGTTGGGGAGGGGGGGTCTGCTGACCAGCCATAATTGTGAGAGAGTGTGTGGGAGGAGATTGAGAGAGAGAGAGAGAGAGAGAGAGAGAGAACCATGATGTTCGTCACTTTTTTAAACATCATTCAGCTCTGTTCGTCATCTGTTTTTACATTTCTCTCAATTTTCTGTTCTTTATGCTCTGCCTCAATCCTCTTGAGTGTTTCTCTAATTACCAGTCAAATCTGTGAAAGAGTGAGTGTGTGTGTGTGTGTGTGTGGATTGGCAGCTTGAGGAGTCTGAGTGTTGATGTATGATCTCCATCAGTGAGAAGAGCGGTATGGCAGCCACCAGGCTCCTCTGCTCCTGCTCTCCACTTATCCCGTGCCTGTGTTCCTCCTCCACCTCCTCCTCCTCTCGTCCCCCCTCCCCCTCGCCCACAGATGAGTTTAAGGGCTCCAGCATGGTGGAGCTGATGAAGAAGGAGGGCACCACCCTGGGCCTAACCGTTTCAGGAGGCATCGACAAGGACGGCAAGCCGCGCGTCTCCAACCTGCGGCAGGGCGGCATCGCAGCCAGGTAAACACACACTTAATCATAGCCGTGTGTGGAACACGAGCTCGTGCTGTTTGTGTTAACCTCACCGGGCTTTGGTGCTCAGCCAGATGATCGGGTTTGAATATTGCATGAGGAATGAAAGAGCGCCTGTGCATGTCAGAGTGTGTGTGTGTGTGTTTGTGCAAGTTTGTCCTCTTGGCTCTGCATGCATGGTGGCTGCTTATAGCGAGCTCACGGGTCATCTCACTACACACACACACACANACACACACATCATCCTCACTCCCTGAGAGGATAAATCACACACGCTTCAGAAACGCTAAGCCTCAAACCTCCACACGCGCACACACACACTCTCACACGCAGACACACATTTCATCCTTTAACTTTAACTGGCTGTATGCGATTTATTTTTTTTTTCTGTGTTTATATTTTCCCCCAAACCATGTTAAGAGCTGCTTGGCTTTAAACGCTGCTGATTGCATTTTATATTAAAGCTTAAAACCCCCGTGTCATTCTGCACAGGGACGGTGTTGGTGTGACTCAGCTTTTACCCTGCACATTTACACTGGAAATAGCTTCCCTGATTCATACATGGACTTTTTTTTTTTTTTAAGCGCTGGAGTGGGCGCGTGCGTTTGAGACAGAACGAGAGAGACCTACTTCATTGGTTATTTTCTCTCTACAAAGCATTCTATTAATCTTCTCCAAGCAGCTATCAGGGCTCACCGTTCCTCCTAACATGCTCTCCTTCTTATCTGTCCTTTCTTCTGCCTTTATATCTTCCTCCCTGTTTATTTCCCCATTTCTCTCCGTCTGATTTCTTTCACCCCGTCTTTCAACCCCGCCTCCTCCTTCCTGCTCTCACCTCACATCACCCTAATTTGTACTTTCTCTCTTATCTCCCTCCATGTGATCCGTGTCTTCGTTTTCCCCCGTCCTCTCTGCTGAAGGAGTGACCAGCTGAACGTCGGAGACTACATCAAGTCGGTGAATGGCATCAACCTGACCAAGTTCCGTCACGATGAGATTATCAGTCTGCTGAAGAACGTGGGCGAGAGAGTCGTGCTGGAGGTGGAATATGAGCTGCCGCCTGTTTGTGAGTTTCAATTTTATTTATTTTTTTCATTGTTTTCGATCCTGATGTTCATGTACAGTTAAAGATTAAAGCAGGGTTTTTATTTATTCTAGATGATCATCGAATATAATACTGATTCTGCCTAAATGAATTAAATAGCACTTTTATTGAGCTCCCAGAGCCAGTCGGTGGATCCAGGCTTGTCCTCCTCACTCTTCTAACTTCACTTCATTTCATCTGTGTAGTGATTTTAACAGCAGATGCCGTCTCAACGCAGATTTACACAAGTCCGGGTGTAGATTCTCCAATTAGTTTCTCGGCTTTTACTCGAATAATTCCTCGTAGTTGCTGGAATATATGCTTTACTATGACTAACTGAATAATAAGCCCAGACTTCAAGGAGCACTAGATAAAGACACACCTCTTATGATTAATAGTGTAAAGTATTTGCTCTGTTTAAAAAAAAAAGGGCTGATGTGGTAGTTTCTGATGCTCTTTTACACCACTGGGTTCTTCCTCGTCGTTTGCGATGGACGATTTGCCGTATCAGATCACTGCTCACGCTTATTACATCACTAGTCAGCGCTAACGATAACACGAGCTGGTTTTGTTCTTCTGCAGCCGTCCAAGGTTCAGGAGTAATGTTTAAAAATGTCGAGGTGACGCTCCACAAAGAGGGGAACACCTTCGGATTTGTCATCAGAGGTAATTACATTTTCCCATGTCTCTGAATTCTGAGCTAATGTGCCTTAATGTGTGCAAGGCTAGCTTGTTTCTAAACCGCTGCATGCGCTGGTATCTTTAAATACGTTGCATTTAATGAATTTCTGCTCACTGATATGATTAATTATTGTTAAAGCTCGTAAACTCCTCCAATCTGTTGGAATGTCCAGACTTTTATTCCTCGTTCTCGTAATTATATATGTTTCCATTATTTTATATTAAAGTTCACCTGCCTGGAAATTAAACTCTTTTTGGATGTTCTGTTTTTTTGTTTTTTTTTTAATTTCCATTTGTTTTTTTGGGGTTTTTTTTTCCCCCAAATATTTGTATTTTTGCACTGATGGTTAATTTACATCTAACAGCTGTTTGTGGCCAGAACGGTTGCCCGGCAACAGACGCAAGAATTAATGGTGTGTTCACATCATGTCAGAATTACAGTAATTACACGAAACTTGTGAAAAGCAGTCACTTCTTCTCTGAACTCGTAATTACCGGTTGCTAATTTTCAGTGCGCTCCAACTTCACAGTGCATGACGTCATGCTATACGGGAGTGAAAGCTCAGCCGTGTCTGCCAGCAGTGTTGGGTGTATATTATTTCTACCTTTATATTTTATATATTTGGATTTGTCTCTATTTTTTATTCTCCAGATTAAATTACCGTAAAGCATTGTGTGCATTTTGGTGAGTTCGAGGAGATGAACAGCTGAAAGGAGAATCTTCAAAAGTGCCTTAATTCCACTTAATTCCACACCTGAAATATAACAACTAGTCAGGACTTTTATTCTGTAATATGAATTTGTGAAAAACTGTGATCTTGACTTGAGACAGATGTGTGGCATTGAAGTGAAGTGAAGTGAAGTGACTTTTGTGGCCAAGTGTGGTGATCCATACTCGGAATTTGTGCTCTGCGTTTAACCAAGTGCACACACACACCCGTGAACACACACCCGGAGCAGTGGGCAGCCATTTTAGCTGCGGCGCCCGGGGAGCAGNACCCACCACCTTCAGGTTCACCTTCGGGTTACAAGTCCGACTCTCAGACCATTAGGCCACGACTGCCCATTGTGGGAAAGCCCTTCGCGTGGTGAAACTTTGGCTTTTTTTTTTTTGCTATATATATTTCTGAAATATGTAGACTTTTCTGAACTGTCTGCTAATATCTTTGCCTTTAGCATGTATCTTGAACCACAGTTACATTTTTGGCGTTTTAAGCTCTGGCCATCTCCTGAAGTGAAAAGATTCCATTCTGACATTTTGACAGCAGCTATCTGATTACAGACTGAATTGATTAGGCTTATGCCCATTTCCCTACAGCACATAGTTATCCAACAAATTGATCAAAGCATGACATTCGCCGTGTGAGGGACTAATACTCAGCTAGCAAGGTTTTAGCCATCTTCAGGCAGATTGTTTTTAACCACAGGTAAACTGGCTCCTTACCCAACATGATCTTTGCAAGACGTTAGCCTGGGTAAGATTAAAAGCGAAATAAAAACATTTCCACACAGCTTTGATTAAATGTATTTATGAATTCTTAAATTTGAGGTGTCAGATTATGTTAGGGAAAAATACAGGTTGTCAGAATTCAGCCACAGCGAGACTGCCCCCACACGTGAAGTTTTCAGGGGAACGCAGGGCATCTCAGGGGAACGCAAAATTTTTGCGAGTAAAAGCGCAAAGTATCTCGGGGGAACGCAAACGTTTTATGAGCAAACGCAATGAAATAAATTTTCCTCCTATCTCATATTTTTCCATCACCATGCCACATTAGGGGCTCCGTAAATATCTGAATGAATGGCATACTGTCAAATATCCTGTTGGAAAAGGACCTGCAAAGGTTGCACACATTTGCACGTGAACTTTATGTAGTGATGTGTAGCCTCATGTAGTTCTGTGTTGTTTTGTGTAGCGCCATGGTTCTGGAGGAACGTTGTTTCGTTTCACTGTGTACTGTACCGGCTGTATGTGTGTACTGTATCGGCCGTATGTGCGTACTGTATCGGCCGTATGTGTGTACTGTATCGGCCGTATGTGTGTACGGTGCCGGCCGTATGTGTGTACTGTATCGGCCGTATGTGTGTACGGTGCCGGCCGTATGTGTGTACTGTACCGGCCGTATGTGTGTACTGTACCGGCCGTATGTGTGCACTGTACCGGCCGTATGTGTGCACTGTACCGGCCGTATGTGTGCAATGTACCGGCCGTATGTGTGTACGGTACCGGCTGTATGTGTGTACTGTGCCGGCTGTATGTGTGTACTGTACCGGCCGTATGTGTGTACTGTATGTGCTGTATGTGTGTACTGTACCGGCCGTATGTGTGTACTGTATGTGCTGTATGTGTGTACTGTACCGGCTGTACATGTGTATTGTACCGGCTGTATGTGTGTACTGTATGTGCTGTACATGTGTACTGTACCGGCTGTATATGTGTATTGTACCGGCTGTATGTGTGTACTGTATGTGCTGTACGTGTGTACGGTACCGGCTGTATGTGTGTACTGTACCGGCTGTATGTGTGCACTGTACCAGCCGTATGTGTGTATTGTACCAGCTGTGTATTCACTTGAGTTGAACCTTGCTCTTTTTTCCTATAGTACTCGGGCTTGTCCATAATTAATTTTGTTTTCCAGTCCTGCAGAATGTGCATTTGAATTACTTTCCTCTGGCTTTGATGAAGCAGAGCACTCTGATGTCAGTATGTGTCCAAAGTCAAGTTTAAAAGTTTTAGTATATTGACCATGTACAGTGTATAAAGTAGCCAAACACAGCTGGGGATCCCTGTTGAGGAGAATGTTCCCTTTGATTCTCACATATTGAAGCTAGTTCATTTGATTCATGTCTACATCAAACAGAATGTGTACCACTGAGAAACTCTTTTCACTGCCTCGAGCTTCCTGCAGCAGGTGGAAATGATGGGGTGTGATGAACTCCCTACTTCATCTGTACTTTCACTCTTCAAATGGTTTTAATTCATATCAATTAAATTGCTCCTAGGTCTCAATTTGTGGCCCAATTAAAGTAAAAATATTCCTGCTGTATCCAGAGTGCAAGCCACATTGTNTGTGGAGTTAGAGTGAGAAAATGTGAGAAATGGCCTCCACCCAGCAGCTCAAAGTCATCTGTCTGCCTCGGAACTGAGGATATGCGAAATGCGCCTGCAAAAAGCATTAGTTTCCCAAGAGCGCACATGCAATATGTTTATCTTTATGGCAACATTATTCAGAAGTGCTAATGCATTGCGTTTCCCCCACAGGAGGCGCCCATGAAGACAGGAACAAATCTCGACCTGTTACCATAACAACGATCAGACCTGGTGGCCCCGCTGACAGGTGGGATAGTTTTCCTCATACGAAAGACCTTAATATTATAGAATACATCAGACACCAGCTTCGGAAGGCTCATACATCATGTAGATTAACATTACCACCATTCTGTCGCTGCAGTATTATTTCGCATATTCATGCATCAGTGTTGAGTTTGATAGACTTCGTGTGTAAGTTCTTATCATGACCCTAGTTCTGTTGTAACCGAGTCAGCGTTCTGCAGATGTAAGTGTGCTCCATGAGGGTCTAGCTGCCTCTCTGATCAAAAATCCGGTTCTCTAACTTTATTACTCATCTTTGATTTGTAAATAGACTACTGCGGATCCTTTGTGCACCCCTCCTACACACCAGCCTATTCTGTTTGCACTTTGCCCTGTTATTATTTCTATCAGTCTTCTGCCCATGGCTTTACTTCTATCAATAATCATTTTTTTCCTGTAATCCAGACAGCCAAATTCTCCAATATTTGGTACTATTTCCACCTTTTGTGTATGAGGTATTTGTTTCGCAAAGCAATTCCGGGCTTTTCTGCACCCACAGGCTGTCTGTAGCCAAATACAGCTGGCATTACTGCATGAGTGCAGTTACAACACCAATCAGGTTGTCGAGGCTGCTGTCAGGCTTTGAGAAACAAACCACTTTCATTTTGTTCTTCTTTGCTCCTGAGCTATACGTTAAACGCTGCGGCTTTAACTGTTGACCGGAGTCCTTCTCATTCATTTCTCGGCTCTGACCTGCAGCTTAGTGTCTATTTTCATCCTTCTGATATTCCATTAAGAATTTTCCAACTCATTTTCTGTTTAATAAAGAAGACCCGAAGGCTTGCTACGTGCGATGTCGGGTGTGAAAAGGAATCTTGGAGATTGTAATACCGTGTCATTAATCCTCAGTGGCCCTCCAGTGTGCTTAAGTGCAGCCATGGAGCAGCAGCCATCTGACACAGTAGTGCTCTAAGATGGCAGTCAAGGTCTCCTTGTGCCTTGTTAACTTTCGGCACTGGTAAAATGCTCACTGGGGAGTCTTTCGCTATTCAAGTTCAAGGATTCACCTTTATAGGTGTTGTAAAAAGCCAGCACATTTAGACTGCTGTTTTCTTCACTTCTTATCTCTACGGTATTTTTATTTTTTTCCTCTTCCAGAGAAGGCACCATCAAACCAGGAGACCGGCTGCTGAGCATCGACGGTATCCGCTTGCATGGTACATCCCACGCAGAGGCAATGAGCATCCTCAAGCAGTGCGGCCAGGAAGCAACGCTCCTCATCGAGTATGACGTGTCCATCATGGGTAAGGCAATGCCCTTAACCTGCAGGTCTGACATACGCTCGGCACGTCTGTGCGTTGGTTGGATTCCAATATTTTCGCTGAGAAATACACAGAAATAAATGTTACCCTGGAGGACAGGCGCACACTGACTTGCTGATGAAAGAGTGTGTGAGTGAGAGAGGGAGAGAGGAAGAGATTTAAGGTTTAGAGTAGCCCTTGGCTAAACACCATCCTCCTGATGTCTTTGTGCTCTGAACAGGAAGTGATATGTTTTCTCCAATGGAGGAGGAATGGATGGAAAGGAAGGTATAGCTGTGCCGGTAGTTACTCATGTGAACTGCTAACAACCCCACAGTGGCTGTCTGACTCTGGCTGTTGGTTTCCATATTCATTTGCTCAGTGGATATGAGGGTGGGGCAACGCTTTCTCTATTTAAGACTTGACTGATATGTTCGGTGTTCAGGGAAATGCTGTCTATTGATCCCTCTGCTTCATGTCTGATAGCTTCATTAGAATTTGATGAACATTTTCGTTGCTGAGCCATTTGTAAAATGCACCGAGACAGCTGAATACCCCCAACCCTGCAATAAGTCATCTAGATTAAGAATAAAATAGCAATAATTTAGCAATCAGGGGAGGGTAAATGGCACCTGTCAGCACTCCAGCACCTTACATTTTCTACACTCTTCAAACTAAAACTAGATTTCTCAACCTTGTGATTGAAGCAAACTTCAATCCTGGTACCATCTCATTCTCTATACCAGAGTTGCCATCGACAGACCTGAGTGCCTTGGATCCGGAATGGAGGATGATTATGGAGGTGTTCATAGTGTCATGCCTTAGTGACCTAAGAGTGTCACCCATTACTGGATTTAGGCATCATTTGTACATGACACCCAGCACGTGATGCCTTTCCACTCACATTTCCAGTCATGAACCTTGTCTTCTTGAAAGCGAAGCAGCTTACTTTGTTTATTGTGTAAGACAAACCCCTTTGCCTCGGACTGATGGATTTCACCATTAAGCCCGTGTTAAATGGGAAGTGCTTTGCGGTTGCTGGAGCTCCTGTTTACTTCACACTTTGTGCCACAACTTTTCTTCCTAATGGGTAGCAAGTGACTCCAGCCTGTGCAGGGAATTGGGATGTGGTGTGAGCATATGGTGAGAATGTTGTGTGGGTGTGTGGGTGTGCTTATGTTCATTCTCTCCACCTGCTCTGTATTTAAGATGTGTAGCGTAACCAGGTCTTTTTGCATCAGCCTTAACCAAGCCATCACTGTGGAGACACTGCTGCTAGGCGTTTAGAGGTGCACCCCATCTGCTTGCCCTCTTTATTCAAATTAGGAGAGCGTACATGTGTCAAAGATGGTAATTTACTATCCAGATACATACAATAAGAAAATATGAAGAAAGGGAAATGTGAAAATTAAACCCCAAATGTTGGGCAGCATGGTTGGGTAAAATTGGGAGCTTGGAGTTTCGCTTATTCTATACAATTCGATTTCGTTTTATTTATGTAGTACTTTAAAAAAAAACTGACATTGTCACAAAGCGGCTTTACAGAAATCCAGATTTAGATCCCTAATGAGCAAGCCAGAGGCGACAGTAGCAAGAAAAACAACTTCTTCAAATGTCATGAGGAAGAAACCTGGAGAAGAACAAGACCCAAAAGGAGCCCATGGTCTTCCGGGTGACACCAGATGGTGCACTTAGAAGTTAAACAAAGTCAAAGTTAAACAGTGCTGAGAGTTTTTTTATGATTGCAGACATTTCAGATCTCAAGTATCCAAGTGAAGTTAGCCACTGAGGAACGTGTGAGACTTGGGCGTAAACTGTTTTAGCGTAATCTTTAGGATATCCAAGTGGGACCATCCACAGTAGTCCTCAGTGTACCCATGCGGGGCCATTCCCAGCAACTGGCAGCGACACCCAAGTGAAGGAAGCTCCAAGAGAAAGTAGTGCATTAGGATGGGCCAGGCAGGTCTGGAGGGCCGAGGGAGTCAGGAACAGGCACCATAGAGAGAGAGAGACTCAACTCAAGTAAAGACTCTAGATGCTGCATTTTGCACCTACTAGAACATTCAGACAGTAAGGCATTAAAATAGTCCAATTTTGAGGCAACAAAACCATGAACTAGTTTTTCTGCTTCATGCAACATCATTATATTTGTTATATTAACAAAGTTTTTTGAGATTATCTACAAATGAAAGGAGTTCATAATCACACCAAGGTCTTTCACTGCTGCTGCACATGATGTAACAGAAAGGCCATCCAGAGTTAGTACATTATCCGAAAGCTTACTTCTAACTGCCTGGAGATCTAATTAAAAATACTTCTGTTTTGTCATAATTAAATCGGAGGAGGCTATTTAGCATCCAGTGTCTAATGTTTATACTTTACACATTCCTCAGCTTTATTAAGCTGGTGTGTGTCATCTGTTTTTTTTTCTGAAACATACAACTGGGTGTCATCAGCATAACAATGAAAGCTAACAACATGTTTATGAAGAATTGTGCCCAGAGGTATTATATATCAGGGGGGAACAGTGGGCCTAGAGCAGAGCTTTGAGAAACACTAAATGTTCTCTGTGTGAGTTTCCGCCCACTCCCCAAAAACATGGCAGTAGGTAGACTGGCTATGCTAAATTGCCCCTAGGTGTGTGTGTGTGTGTGTGTGTGTGTGTGCTTGTTGCCCTGTGATGGACTGGTGTAGTCCTGCCTTGGCCCAGTGATCCTGTGATAGGCCCTAACCCTGACGAGGATAAAATGATTTCTAAACATGAATGAATATTTAAAAAAAAAACTCCAAAGGCTTAACATTTAACAGTTCAGCGTCTACCTCAAGCAGCCATAGCCATCATACAACAGCTTCTGGGCATGGAGTTTGTCTTTAGGAGTTTGTCTTTGTATGGGCTATTAACTTCTTTGTTGGAAGAAGTAGGTGCAATGAGCAACGTGACTTCAGCTTTATGAAAGTGAGAAGTTATCTTGCTGACTACCGCTGGGAGTGAGGGACTGTGAAACATTGTCTTCTTTATTCTGTATAACCTCTATCCCTGATGTCCATTTTGAGTTTGTCCTCTCTTCACCTCCCTCCACACAGACTCCATAGCCAGTGCTTCTGGTCCTCTCCTGGTAGAAGTGGCCAAGCCTTTGGGTTCCAGCCTGGGAGTGGCTCTGTCTACCTCCATGTACTGCAACAAGCAGGTCATCATCATTGATAAGGTCAAGCCAGCCAGCATCGCTGACAGGTAAACCCTCAGAGCCAGCTTTACTCCACCCACAGCCTGCCCGTACCCCCGGACCCTCTCTCACGTCGCGTCATTGTTATCTGACGCAGGTCAGCGTAGCAGAGAAATGCAGACTCATGCATCTCAGTGTTCAGCTGTGAAATTTCTGGAGAGATTGCAGTGCACAGCACTAAGCGACTAATTAAAGAAATTCAATAACTCATCTGCTGTGGAGGCTGTGAGAAATCCTGTAAGAATAATGAAGATGGCAGATTGCTGAGCGAGTGAAAGCTCTAGTGTCTGAAATGCTTCGGATGATTCAGGCGTTTGTTCCCAGGAGGAACCGTAACGGTTAAAGCTTTGTAGATAACTGATTATCATACTCCGTCAGACACGACACCAAGTTTTGTGCAATCATTCTCTGCATCATTGAACAGATTCTTTTATAGCTCTGTGTGTATAACAGAGAGATGATTTGTTTTTTCGAATTCGCCGTGGAGTTCAAAAGAGGCTAGGACAGGAAGTGATGTGGCTGTGTTGTGTAGGTGCGGGGCACTGCATGCCGGGGATCATATCCTGTCAGTAGATGGCACAAGCATGGAGTATTGCACGCTGGCTGAAGCCACCCAGCTCCTAGCCAGCGCCTGCGAGCATGTCAAAATGGAGATCCTTCCCCATCACCAGACTAGACTGGCCCTTAAAACCTCAGATCACGGTAAGACACACACACACACACACACACACTCACACACACACACACAGAGCCCAGGTTACACCAAATCATGTCAAATTTCGTGTCACTCACTCCCAATCCAGAAATCACACCAAAATACGAGTCTGTTCTTTCAGTCACAAATCCAAGCCGATGTCTTCATTTCATTTTAAACTCTATTGTCGCGTACGTTTTTATTAACTCACCCGTAGCAGAGTTTCTTGTCACTAGTATTTAGGTAATTTAATTTTACATTTGTTCTGCTACCTGAGATCCAAACAATGTCCTCCTTTTTCAGCGTGTTTCCATGCAGGAGGATGTAAGCCTCTCCAGCACTGTAAAATGGCTTCCTATTCACTCTCCTGATGTAGTGTATTCCATAACAGAGCCATCTCGTCAGCTATATAATATGTGAGCTGTAATGAAAATAAGTGCCTTTTGGAAATTGTTAGATATAATGGTGCTTTCAGGACATGTGCTTTGATTTATTATATTAAATTGCAAAATATACATAAACAAATGTGAAGGTAATGTATGCCATTTACTCAGAGCCCTTCTCCCGCATCAAGCACAGGGGTCATTAGGGCAAAACGGTTCGATGTTGTGTTTTGATGAACTCATGTTAGGTGCCTAAAAGAGCGTGGAGTTATAGAATGTGGACTTTCTTTGCAATTGAATACGCTAAAATAGAGCTGTGTAATTTCCTTCCTAATACTCGGGTTCAATTTTCTCTGCCTTAATTAAAGAAGAGAAAATAAAAGCAGTCCTCTCAGAAGAGGATTGCGCTAGTGTCTTGAGATTCTGACACTGTTTTTAGCCCAAACACACTCTTAAAACAGTATCTCTGCAAACAGAATATATACCAGTGTCTTCCCCTAAGCACAATATCGTCCAGCCATAAAGAATCACGCATGCACACGCAGGACTAATGGCCCGTATGTGGTGAGGCAAGATCGGGCTCTCGGCTCTTTCGCTGTCGCTCAGCCCTGCAGCAGTGTTTCTCCTCACTCTGTTCCTGTGTGTCTGGGCTCCTGGTGAAGGCAGATTGCAAATGCAGTTAAAAGTTTGATTAATTGGACCGGCAAACAAATCCAAAACAATATCCAAGAGACACGATCTAAAACACGAGCAAAAGCTCAGGCGATCAGCAAACATCAACACCAGGGCAAAATCCGAAATCACAAACAAGCAGCAGAGAAAAGTCAAAAAGCCAGAATGGCAGTACACAGAAATCAAGGCTCGTGAGTTCAGGTAAGGATAAACCGAGCTTCGCAAAGTGGATGTGAAACTGGAGTCCTTATATATTGTGTGGTAGTGATTGTGAGCAAAGTTGGTTCACATAAGAGTTCATATTTAATTAAAAAAACAAACAAACTGGTTTGAGCCTGATCACCCGGTTTGAGTGAAAAAAATATGATCAGTACATCATAGAGTTAACCATCAAGACAACCTTTTTCTTTTGGTTATTTAGATTGAGTGATATTTAGATGAACGTGCCCCTGTGTGTGTTGTGCTGCACCTATCGTGTTTATGCTGCTGTATCATCATCTGTCTCTCTTCCTGTCCGTGTGGTCAGTCAAGGTGCAGAGGAGCAACCGGCCACTGCCCTGGGAGTCCGGCACAAACAACAACAGCAACTTCCTTCCCTACCAGCACTATAACACCTACCACCCTGACCAGTCCCGCAGCCAGACCAAGCAGAAATCTTCTCCAAACAACCCCCGTAATGCCCTTTTCCTTTCTCCTAAAGCCTTCGCCTCTCCGTCTCTCATCCTCCTCACCGTTTCTCCTCTCCCGTCAGAGCTATGACCTTCTCGTTTTGCATGGACCGTGTCGTATGACCTGTTTGGGTGTTAAATTGTGGTAAATTTAACGTGCATATTTACAATATCATTTTGTGAATCCATTTATTTCTGTAAAGCTGCTTTGTGACAATGTCCACTGCAGATAACATAAAATTGAATTGAATTGAATTGAATGCCAAAATATGAATAAAACACTTCGGGTTTGCGGTTATAGAATAACACGAGTTAACAACAAGCTTTAAAGCAAAGTTCAGGAACCTTAACGTTGATTGTTTTCAGTTTTATACTCTAGCGCTGCTGAATTCTCGTTTCTTATTGGTCAGAAGGTGTTGATTAATTTTCTGTAGCGGTACTTTTAACAGTAGTGCTGACTGTAACACACATCACAGCGTGCTTATTCTAATGTTATTGTCTCTGTAGTATCAAATTACACCGTGACTTATAAGATGGAAGCTACAAAAAGTTAAAAATGTGTGTAATCGTTGCTATAAGTGTTCTGTGAGGAGAAGTCTATTTATCATTTTTGGATGGAGTCTCCAAAACTGATCAGTAAAAGTCAGCACTTTGTAACAATCAGATATAAAGGGCATAGGGTTTAGGAGGCAGTCGTGGCCTAATGGCTAGAGAGTCAGACTGAAGGTGGTGGGTTCGAGTCTCTGGTCCGGCAGGGATTGTAGGTGGGGGAGTGAATGACCAGCGCTCTCTGCCAC
>CM074962.1:16762900-16773053 GCA_037577455.1 Pangasius macronema
CCTCTCCCCCCTCTCCCTCCTCTCCCTCCTCTCCCTCCTCTCCCTTCTCTCCCTCCTCTCCCTCCTCTTCCTCCTCTCCCTCCTCTCTCTCCTCTTCCTCCTCTCCCTCCTCTCCCCCCTCTTCCTCCTCTCCCTTTTCTCTCTCCTCTCCCTCCTCTCCCCCCTCTTCCTCCTCTCTCTCCTCTCCCTCCTCTCTCTCCCTGCCAACATCTGGAGGATGAGAATGTGTGTGTGTATATGTATATGTGTTTGTGTGTGTGTGTGTGTATTGCATACAAATTTGTAAAGTGTGGGTACAAACTTTTGCACTCAGATGTATACTCTTGTCGAAAGTAGAGAACGAAGCCCTCGCTCTTATAGAAAACTAATCAGCGATAGAGTAGCGTGGTTCGGAGGGTCATTACCGCCTGAAAGTAGATTATTTTCCAATAACAGCATGCCCCAAAGGGTTCATCCCTGTCGTACCACAACCGACGATATTACAAATATTTATTAATTAAAGAACGATACACATGTTTAATTTGTCTTCAGTTGCTTTTAATGTTGTGAATCATCTGCGAAGCAAGTTAGCTCCATCATAGCGTCCTTCTTCTGTTTTGTGAAGTGAATTAAGACACACACAAAAAAAAATGCAGCTTCTAACGCGTCCTAAAGACGTTCTTAAAGTTACAGCTTTACATCTGGCTGTTACAACATGCTAACACTGGAGAAAAATGTTAAATAAACACTTGCTTATAGAAAACTATATCAGCACCTTCTGACCAATCAAAATCGAGCGTTCAACAGTGCTGTGATGTAAGGAGTTTTTTTTTTTTTGCTGGTGTTTACCTGCTGCTTCATTTCCGTGCAGTATCTCAGAGTAATGAGCTGATGCTTTAGTGATGGACTGTACGCAGGTGTGGAGTCTTGCAGATTGGTGACCGACTCCTGTCCATCAATGGGATCCCCACAGAGGACAGCACACTGGAGGAGACCAACCAGCTGCTGCGCGACTCCAGCATCACCAGCAAAGTTACGCTGGAGATTGAGTTTGATGTAGCTGGTAAGGACGGCCTGCATGTTCAATCAACAGCCCATTCATTTCATTTCCACAAAAATAAATCACAACACTAGTCTATTATTATGAGATCCAAGCTGCCTGCCACCTGTTTACTGCTTACAAGTGATCAATGTGAGCCTATAGGCAAACAGCGAACTGAAAGCCATCCAAAAGTACAATCTTGAAGCAGTGTGTTTGTGTTGGTGGAGGTATGAAAATACAGAACTGATCAGTCACTCCCATGCTGAGCTTTGGCAGTGTGATCAGAGCCTGAATCCTGCCAAATCTCACCATCCTTAAACTCGCGCAGTAATTAAAATGTGTAAATTTAGCACCATGTCCTTTTACTGCTTCTCCAGTGTATGTGCATATTTCTGAGTTTCCGTAGTGGTTGTAGATTCCACACTGATTTTGTAGGATGAACACGAACATCAGCTCCACGTAGAGCAGAAAAAACAGCTAGTAATGTACATTTTTTTACAGGAATTCTTTCGTGTCTTTTGTTTTATTGTCCCAAAGGCACAGAGTGATCATTTTTCATCACTAAGCAGTCACATTTTTCTAGATTTGCTAGAGAAGATTGAGAAGAAGAGAAATGATTTGGCCTTGGCCTTTCTGGAAGGATTTTTGTCCAGGAGGTGTCTCAGCACAACACACGGGAGGAATGAAGCTTTCTGAATTTTTGAGTGATTGTTTCCTGAAGTCGTCTGTAGCTGTGCACTCAGAGAAATAGGGGGCACGTTTCTCCATTAGTTATTGCGACCTTCTCTTGCTCCAGACTAACCTCTATAAACCCTCTGTATCAGGAGTGTCTCTGATGCTGTCAGAGAAAAAAAAATCTAAATTCTGAATACTTTTCACTCACCTGTGGGTTTTCTTTCTCTTTCGGTATGACATTATGGCTTTAATTGATACGGATGGATGTCACTCTTTATTGCTGTGCCCTGTCTTTCCTCTCCTTTAGAGTCTGTTATCCCGAGCAGTGGCACCTTCCATGTGAAGCTACCAAAGAAGCCAGGAGTGGAGCTGGGCATCACCATCAGCTGTGAGTGTTTGGTTCTTTCTCGCCTACACACATCAATACATGGAGCATCTCATTAGGGGCCAAATTGGACCAGTGGTGCGTCGTTATAATTGGTATTGCTGATAATCCTGGATGCTAGATATCAGCTCTGAAGTACAGCAGAGTGCCTGTTTAATTCGGCTGTGTAAGCTTGGGGTTAGGGGCTGTGATGGGTAAAATCTGATTAGAAAAAAAAGAGGGGGGGGGGCAACAAATATGCCCTGTTAATTTGTCATTAATAATGCGCTATGTGGCTTAGTCATTTTTATAAGGGTTGGTTATTCAAATTGGCATCAGTGACTGGTCTATTTATATGAATCCAGCAGACAATGGAGGTTGCTGTAGCTTTATAACAGTAAGCCTAATGCGAACACATTTCTACAAATGGCCTTCACAGCCCAATCATTTCTCTCAAGGCGATGAGAGAAAACTGACTGTAAGAACTGTAATTAGCTCATGTCCTTGTCTGTTTGGAGCTGCCCAGTATACTGGTCATACTTTTTACCATGATTGGTCTCATAGAGCCTTTGAATATTTAGTTCTTTGGGCACAGCCACTTTCTGGGAGCAAATGAAGCAAATGGTTTTGTGATTAACTTCCCAGAAGAAATTTCTGGAAATGTCTATTTCTCCTGAAACACGCAGAAGCCACCAAGTGTTTCTTCGACAAAGATTTTTCAATGCTTGGCTGTGTTAGTATTAGTACGTTAGCCTGGACGCACTGTTGAGACCAAATAATGCCAAGAAAGGAAGCTCAAGCGTAGTGGCTTTCAAAGTGGGGTCTGAGGAGCAAAGCCAGGGGAAATCGCTTCCCACCATTATGAAAGATTTAATAAGGTTTAATGTATTAATTGTTAAATTCTTATAGTTATAAGTCTGTTTGACTGTCCACTTACGTTTAATCCAAATAGGTTTAATCCGAACTTTAATAATTGGAAAAAAGCCTATAAATAATGTCAGCTTGGACCTGAAGTCTTCTGTCAGTCATTAAAAAAGCTTGATGGCACCAAATAAATAGCCAGAATATTATTATACACATTTGATTAATTACCCAAATTAGCTAAAGGGGTCGCTGGCTGTAAAAGGTTTGAGATAAATTAGCAGATAATTTAGTAACTGGCGCTAAAGACAACTAGTAGATAAATTAGGAAATGTAACGATGTCAGAGTCATCAAAACTCTCCTCATGGTTTGCTCTGATCTGCGGCAATGACAGAATGTGTATTTTACCAAAGAAAAGTAGTAAACAGTGACCCCAGCTAAAGTGGTACTAAACTAATCACATTGGTTTACAGCTGCCCCAATTTCTGCCCCAATTTCTGCCCCATGCCTAGTGATCACCCTCTAAGTTTCACACACCTCCATCAATGCTTAAACTGATTTTATTTGGTGTCCGAATGGAAAATGGACAGACCTATTAAAGGGCGTTGCTGTACGCAGGCTCTAAGAAGCATAGCATTTGTCTTTGACAGTTTCAGACGTGACTCATTACAGAATTACACACTACAGGCTCCAATTCTCCAATTATAGCTACAGATGGCATTTAGGGAATGAATTAGCCACAGATGGACCTTCTGTGCCAATTATGAATTTAGTATATTATCTAGAAAAATGCCAGCTGATTTTATTTTTATAGCAGTATATAAATATATAAATAATGTATAATTCATACATTGTTACTGTTCTGTTCTCAACTTTTACATTCTCTGAATATTTGTCTGCCTCATTACATTTGGTAAAAAGCAGACCTCATTATTAGCCAGCATTAGGTCCCAACTGATTCACCGCTCTTGCCGTTGAGCTTACTTGGTCTTTTTTTTTTTTTTTTTCCCACTGTTCCTGTCTTGTATTTGCCGCCTCTTTAATATTCAAGAAGGTCATTCTGAGACGAAGAGAGACTCAGCTGTAATGCCTTTTGTTCCTCTGGCCAGGGATGCTGTGCCAGTGCTCCATTCCCTGCCCTCCGAGATGAATGCTCATGGCATGAATGAAACAGAAGTTTCATCACCACCTGGTCAAACAAAGATAATAAATTATCTTAAAAATCTCGTGACTTCAATGGTGATGTAACGTATTCGTGTTCTCCTGCAAAACTTAAGTCTGGGGTTAGCTAGGTGTGTGGAGCTGGGAAGCTGACAAAAGTATTTGAATATATGCTAGTTTAGTAGTATGCTAGTATGCTACGCTATAATTCAGGTATTTGAATTATATACACATCGCATTAAATATTTTTTCTGTGGTGTATTTTATAAAGGAACATTTTTCCCAAGGTTTTTTCTTTTCTTTGTTTGGAACTTCCTACAGGTAAGATTGGTAAAGAAGATGTTTTCAGAGTGGTCGAGCGAGCGTTTAGCCAATCGTAGCCATTTTTGCTATCTCGCTAGCATACAGGAAATGAAGTGAAGTGAAGAGACATGGAGTAGAGTTGAGTGGAGTAGAGTCAAAACAGAAGAGATGAACTGTAATGAGGCAAACGCATCTACTTTGGCTGATAACTAATGCTTATCAAGCTAACATTAGCCTAGCCTAACTAGCGAGAACGCTACCTAAATCGCCACACTGGGCGTATACTAAGCATTGAGTGTTNAACTAGCTAGTTAAGTAGAAAATCAAAGCTTCGACCACTCTGTTAGTGTCTCCTTTTCTCTGGGAATCCCAGATGCTTCACCATTGGCATTAATTTACATAAACTATGAATTGTATTTTTGATAATTGAATGTAGGTGGGCTCACAGCAACTGCCCAGCCATCTGTAGCGATATTAAACCATCTGTTATAGAATAAGGCTTATAGGAACACTCCGATTCGGACCATGTATGTATTAAGTGAACCATTTTGAGCATTTTCGAACTTTATACAGCGCCTCATTAAATGAACAAGCTGTGCTTTTAGGATTTGCTGCACTACCTCCAGCAAACTTTCAGATCATGTGTAAAAATATTCTCTCAACTCAGCGTTCTACATTTTCTAGCCTGTCAGACCCACACTACCCTTCCAGATTTATAGGAAGTCTTATTTTCGACAGTGGAGCAAGGAGTACTTTAGAGATACACCCTAATTCTGCAGGAAGTAATAAATACCAGCTTTCTGGGATCCATTGTGTCAGACGGATGATCCTTCTTGTTGGTAATAAACCTCTTGAAGCTTGCTCACGGCCAGCCAGCCATGTTCATGGTTTGTATGTTTGGTTTGTGTGATGGATAGAAAAGAGAGAAAGCACAACAGGAAAGAATGAGAGAACACAGAGAACGGTCAGCTGCATCGGTGTTATTGTGTGCAACATGCTGAGGATACAGCAAACAAGCCTGCAGGCTCGTGCTCTCACGCTGCTCCAAGTAGCACCTTATTTATGCGCTTTGTGGAGTGCTTAACGCCACCCAGCTTTATGTCTAACACTAGGTCATATTTCTCCAGAGCGGGTAAAGTCAGCCAGGGACAGTTCTCTTGGACCTACTGTGGATTCTTACATCAGTCAGTCCCACCCATGTTGGAAGAATCTGCAGAATGCTACGAGTTATGTGACATTGATGCTGCTAGGTGTTTCCTTGAGCACTGTATATTGCCATATATTAGAGTTAAACATCATCCTCATGCAGCGCAGCTGAGAAACATTCATCTTGATAAGCTTTCCTTTACATAGTTGATGGAATATGTGAGTTTGGTGCATTTGCTTCTCTGTGCCAAAGCATGAATCAGGAATGTGATCTCAGCCTGACGCTTGCCTAGTAAGATTCAGACAAATATGGCACACAGGATGTACCTGTCATCACAGATACACTAAACAGCAGATGGAGAAAAAGACAAATCAGATTTACAGAAGGCATCTTACAGTAAACTCTCATCGAGCCCAGATGTGGCAAAAAACAAACCAGCAGCAACAACACAACAAAATGGCCAGAATCTTTCCTTTTCAATAAGAGCTGCTGGTTTACCCGGACAGGAGCCCACACACGGTGTGTGGCCGAGCGATGTGAAAACCTCGCATGGAGTTATGCAGTTATAAACCCAAACGGCGTGATGACTCCCACCAGGAGTGAGGGATGACGCTGCAGTTCCTTTTTTCTCCGCCGTGAAACATTGTTTTCGGTTTTCAAATATTTATTCCCAGTCACAGCTCCTGCTCCGGCTGGTGATACCCGCCATGCTGCCTACAGGCTTGAAATGTTTGATGCATCCAAACAGAACAGCGCCGGGTTTTTGTTTCTCTGCATGTAGACAGCATTGATCACAAATAGCTTCTGGTTTACTTTGACAGCTCATACCACACTCTTAATAAAACATTTTAAATCTGAATCTGAAACCTTACAGGGTTTTTTTTAGCTTTTCTCTCTGGGAAAAAACCTTCAGTGCAGGCCACAGCCTCTCTGAGTGAGAGGAATGGTAGCTCTTTCTTCCCGGTGAATCACAGAGACTCTAGCCAATCGTGGGCGTCTTTGAGCGCTTGTATGTGGAAGGGGGTAGATAGCACTTTCCTCTGAGTGTGTTATGCTGTCATGTGATGTAGAAATTATGTGGGTGGCTGGCTTCAGGTGTCTCGGAGAAATTACATGTTAGCCTCCACCTTCCCCGGTTGGTAATTGTCGCATGACTGCTGTTTTGGTGGGTTGGAATTAGCAGGTGACCATGTTGGTTGGTTGGGTATGATGTCGAACTCCTTTAGGAAGACAGCACTTCACTCACTTAAATCAAAAGCACCCTTAAGAAATGCACTTTAAAGGCTGCACAGTCTTTTAGCAGGATCTAATTTTTCATCAAAATGGGAAAGATATGTCATTTTCAGTTGGACATCCGATCCATTAAATCCGCTGGGAGGTTTTGCACATGTTCTGTAGCTGGACATATTGCACTAGCAAAGTTCTACCAGGAAAATCATGCCAACCCTCAGTAGGTCAAGCTAGAAATGCCCACTGTCAACCAGTACTGGGTAGAGTGGCACTAGATGAAAAGTCCTGGTCATTGGCATACTAATCCACTCATGTTTTGAAATGATTGTGCTCTGGTTAAACGTACTGTTTTGAAAGAGACTTGAAATGATTGCAACTCATTTATTCTTGAGCGTGAGGCACTTTCACTTGGTCAGAATTTGTCTGCCCGACTGAGAAGGCTTAAAGTATGTGTGTTCATGTGTAGCTTCAGAAAGGAAATACCTGTATTATTCTGATATAAATATGCCTGCATAGTAGGAAACACTCTGAAGTCTGTCTGAGATTCAGAGCAAACATTTTGAGCTTGAATAATAAAATATGGAGCAGTCACTCGGTGCTTTACTAACTTTGACAATTTGCTCTGGTAGAGTGGGACTTGTTCAAACCCACTTCCCTCTGATTGACGCTCCTTGAGGCAATCTCTTGCCTTTGTTTGCTCTCTGTGGCTGAGGCTGCCTGTGTCATCTGCTGCATCTAGATTGAATCATCATCATCTTACAATCGAATCCCTCCATTCTGTTCACTTTACCTCCTCTTGTTATATTAGGGATTTTGTTTCCGTTCTTCCAACTGCCCGTTAACCAAATTTGTATATTGCAGCAATTCGTGTAATAATTTCCTCGGCCATTGTGCCTCAGCTCTCTCAGAAGACGGACATTCATTAGCACGGGACATCAGGCTTATGCTTATTTTCCACACATCTTTCCACAGCTTGCAGCATCTATGCAAGAGCAATCCATTTTATTCAGTGCACTCATTGCCAAGAGTTGCGTCCTTATAAATCTGAAGAAAGGAAATGAGGACCAGAGGATGTATTCTGCTTGTTTAGAATACCAAAACACAGAATTTGCAGCGTAAGCCAAAAGGACACTCGATCTCATCAGCACTAGCAAACACCGATGGGAGGCTGATGAAGTCATGAGACACTGCAGATGTGTGATTCAGAGGAAGGTGGCAGTGAGCAGGCCACTTGAGGTGGTTCACTAAAGAGAGGTGGTCTAGAAGTCAGCAAAAAAATGACTCACCATTCTCACATGGCATCTCCTGAGCGAATTATTCAGCGTAGATCTTGGGATTGTTTCTCCTAGTCATGTAGTAAAGAAGTCTTCCTGACAAAAGTGAGGGAAAAGAAAAGAAAAGATCTAGAGGAAGATTGATTACTATTGATTCACTGGGTTTCTTGGCTGGTTTGTTCACAGTTTTTTTTTTTTCCCCCCTTCTTTCTTTTTTTTTTTTTCAGCTCCATCCAACAGGAAGCCAGGTGATTCTCTCATCATCTCCGACATCAAGAAGGGCAGCGTGGCACACAGGTAACACTTTTATTCTCAGACTTCACTGCCGTGTGTAATCGCAATAAAAGCCGCTCTGTTTAAATGATACAGGGGTTCCCGAGTGGTGCAACAGAAAAGCATCCAGAAATCATATCCACAGTCCAAGCTGGCTGGCTTCACGTCTTGGCAGAAGCACACGATAGCCTTTATTTTTTTAAGTTATGCCACATGGCGCGATTTCAGTGGTCTTTATTGCACTGCACTGAAATTGCACATGCAAATAACCATTATATGTTATTACAATACATTATGCATCTGGTTAACTCCTTAAAGCCATCGTTTGCTATTCAGTTATTCATCTTAAAGCATATTATTCAGTGACTGCTATGAATTATTCAGTAAGTGAAACTAACAGCAGCTCAGTTAAAGGACAAAGCTCTCAGCTCGATCCACAGGTCTCTACTGGTCATCCTACATCCCTTTTCTTAACTATGGTCATGAGCTGTGTGTTGTAACTGAAAGAATAAACTTGCCAGGACAAATGAGGTTCCTGTGCAGGATTGCTGGGCTTACTCTTCTTGATGAGCTCAGTGATTTGGTAGAACCTCAGAGGAGACCCATTGCTCCTCTGAATTGAGAGCCAGTTGAGGTGGTTAGGCATCCCATGGTCAGCTCCTGCCTCCTGTTCCCAGCAGGCATGTCTCATGCCTGGACGTGGATCCTGGAGCTGACCCAGGACTCGCTCAAGAGATTAGATGTCACCGTCTGGGAATCCCCCAAGAGAAGCTGCAGTCTGTGGCTGGGGATAGAGAAGTCTGACCTCTCAGCCTGCAGCCACCATGACCCCCACCATCATAAAATGCATGAAGTGCATGCAGGAATGAAAGAAGTCTGGACCTACCGACTGGTCCTGAGAGTTTAAGGGGTTACATTACAGCTACAGTTTACACCACTGTCATCGTTAAATACATTAACCATTGTATACATTACCACCTGCTTTCAGAACTTGTAGTAATACACTCACCTCTCCACCACACACACCACCCGTATGAACGCCTTAGACTCCTGCGTTACACACCGTCACCTGAGGAGCTCATTCGCATCATTCTCGTTCTACAGATTGACACGGAGGCACACATCTCTCATGCTGAGCTACACATATGAGCACGCTGAGCCATGATAGTGTTATATGTTTAGCTCCAGTCAGTGGATTTGCAGTGAGAGAAAGTGTGTGTGCGCATGTGCAGAAGCGGACCAGGGCACAGAGGGAGCGAGATTTGATGCAAGTCAGCGAGAGTTAAACATGAGGAAGGTTTACTTCTGTGCCGAGCTGTTTTCCGTGTGTGAATCCTTTTTAATTACCCTACATGTAGCAAAGATGCTCTAACTTGCCAGACTGTTACATAATTTCACATGTGCCTGATAATCATGTGCTAACGAGGGCAAACTGGGCTAGGCACCATGTGCAAGGAGCAAGATTATTTAATGTGACAGAAACCCCGCTGCCGTGATTACGTGGCCCTTCGGCTTTGTCTCTGCTGAATACACACCTCGTTTCTGTGCCACTCGAATCGCGCTCTCAGGGAGCTTGATAGAGCAATTGAGAGATCATTAGGATCTGTTTAAATGCAGGCATTATTACAGTTCAGCCGCAGTATGATGTGAATATGGGGTAGTGTTAGTAACCTGGCTGGTAATAATGGAAGATCTGCGACTTATTTTTCTGTGCTCTAAAATCTGCCTCAGTGCCACAGACTCTGGCAGTGTGTACCGTGGCCAGTCCTCTGAATAATGAATGTGTTCTCTCTCTGAAAGCTCTCTGCTCTCTTGAAAAAGTGTGTGTGTGTGTGTGTGTGTG
>CM074962.1:16773064-16793103 GCA_037577455.1 Pangasius macronema
TGTGATGTGATGTGATGTGATGTGATGTGTGCTGTCTGTACATTATTACTATTATTATTACTATTATTATTATTTCAAGGGTTGCAGCTCCAGAACTCTTGGCACCCCTACCTCCTACCTCCTACATGCTTGTAACACTATATTGGAGTACGCTTTAAAAATGCCAAATATCAGCGTCTGAGTAAGTTTGTGTAAGTGAACATGTGTAGAGATCCTCACAAAGCTAATTTTGTTACTTAACGTTAGCAATCGATGTAGAGACATCTTTGTTCAGCTCCTGTAAAAAACAACGTGTATTTGCATCTGAGCGTTTTTAACGTAATGTACAGCTCTGAAAGGTGCGTACTCCTATCCTCTTGTACAGGACGGGGACTCTGGAGTTGGGGGACAAGCTCTTGGCCATCGACAACATCCGCCTGGACAGTTGCTCCATGGAAGACGCTGTCCAGATCCTGCAGCAGTGTGAGGAACTGGTCAAGCTCAAAATCCGTAAAGACGAGGACAACTCAGGTACCCCTGGGCCTTGTAACAGACTCTCACTCTCCCTGGGCAGTACTTCTTGGATTAGGGGTGATGGTGTGTTCTCAGAAAGCGTTTGCAGATACGGTAATATGAAGTAAGATTAGAAACAGTGCTGGGTGATGGGGCACGAAGGATGAAGATCAGGACCAGCTTGCTTGTTACAGATGTACACAGACAGGCATCCCTACTGTGTGTGTGTGTGTGTGTGTGTGTGTGTGTGTGTGTGTGTGTGTGTGTGTGTTTTTTAGGTCCAGTCTCTCTCTTGCAGTACGTCTTAGTCCTTTGGCTACAAGCCTCCCTCACGTTCTTCTTTAATCTCTAACACTATTAACATTGTGCACGTAGAGGAAAATGAGTTTAATCAGCCCAATTAAATGCTCACTGGCTTCATTTAACCAGTAAAACTCTCCAGAGTCTTTGTTTTTTGGCTCAGCGTGCGATGGTACAGGTCACTATAGGCTTCTGTTCTGTACTCAGTCTCTATACAGCGTTTATTCTCATGCCATCTAATCAAATGAGTAATTTCTGCTTGTTAATATTGGCTTGGCTGGTTAGTCTGGATCTTTAACCTGAACTTTTGGCTTGCTTTAAGACATGGCTACGATGTTTAAGCTAATATGTGGGTTCATGTGATGAATAGACAGTCATACACTGTCATAGCCCCTAATACACTGTCTTGAAGGACTAAGTAATGGCATGTGTAATTTATGAGCTTTACAAATCTGATGATTTACAGTGTCATTAGCCTTTCGGAGCTCCAGCATGACTGCACCTCTGTAAAATGTCACATGAATGCAACAAGGTAGTTTCAGAAACATGGACTCTTCTGAATGACGGTAACTGGGAGGTATTTTCTTTTCAGCGTACGTATTTTTAGAATAGAATAATAGAGAAATGTGGCTGGGGTAATGAATCATTAATAATCAGCAGTATGACATTTGAGCGCTGTCTTATAACTCTTGATTAATATGAAGAGGGTCATCAAGGGGACTGTTTTCTGTTCATCACTCCGTAAACAGAATGAGATTCCTGTTGAGCCAGACTTTGCTAACACTGTAATTGAGTATGTGCTTCCCTGTATCATGGAGAGAAAACACACACACACACACACACACACACACACACACACACACAAATCCTGCTGCGTTTTTTTCTGAATTTAGCAGTGGAGTTGGACTCTAGAGGTGCTATGTGATTTCCCTTCTTCATTAGTATGGCTGAGAGGCTGCAGGATAAAACGATTGGCCCAGGGGAAGTCTCTCTCTCTCTCTCTCTCTCTCTCTCTCTCTCTCTGGATGTGTCCAAATTCACAGGTTGGCAATTCGTGCCCTTTCTGTTTGACAGAGAGTGTTGTGTGTGCTCGTGAGGATGGAGGACGGTCTCTTCTTACTTTCTGCCTCCTCTTTCTCTCAGATCATTTTTCAGATGTTTCAGTTTAGACCCTAACTGCTTGCTAAATGCACGGGGAAGGACCATAGGCTTTTAGGACAACTTCTAATTTCATGTATTTAATAATATTTCACTTTGTGAGAGTCACTCAGCACTGTTGCTCACCAGAAGGGTTTTAGTGTGAAATGGCTGTGTCTGTCTGTGACATTTCTGGGCCTTGAGGAAAATGTTTAGTTCACCATGCTGCCTTGTACACGCATTTCCTTTTCCCTCGTGTCTGCATTCTGTCAGGATACATAATTATACCCTGCAGGTACATTGCTAGTCTTTTGAAACTAGTGATGGGCGTCCTTGCATATTCCTATTAGATTCCCTTACATTTTGTCTTTTGACTCCACCACACGTCTTACGGCAGCCCTTTCCAAATTTTAGATTCTACATTTTCCAAATCTTTCTTTCGATTGCCCTTTTTTCTTTTTCTTTTTTTCCCCCTTTCCATTTTTCATCCACAATCTCTGGATCCCTTTTTGAATTCTGTCCATTTCCCTGTCTATCAACCCCAAACCTGCTCTTCCTCTCTCCCTCCCTCCCTCTCTCTCTTTCACTCTTTCACTCTATCTGTCCGGTGTTGTGAGGGCTGTCTTCGTTCTGCTCTCTGCCCCTCTGTGAGGTGTCCTGCGTCTAGGCCGTGTTGATTTGGACGCCCGTGTGCTGTTGGCCTGTGTTGCAGACGAGCAGGAGAGCTCTGGTGCCATCATCTACACTGTGGAGCTGAAGCGCTACGGGGGCCCGCTGGGCATCACCATCTCAGGCACCGAGGAGCCCTTCGACCCCATAATCATCTCCAGCCTCACCAAGGGCGGCCTGGCTGAGAGGTACTGCTGCTTAACAAGCCTTACTCGACCCCACAACACCCACTGTTTTAACTCTGTTCACTCTCAGACATATTGTACAGTCATATTAAAATAGCTAAAAGGCATCTAAAAGAATATTTGGATACTCCAAATAGTAGAGAGGAGAACATCAGGGTAAAGACTGAAACTCTCTCCATTGGTGCTCTGAAAATGTTCACTGAACGTATAGAGATGTTGATCAAGTTGTTTGCGGTGTCTAGGACCGGGGCGATCCATGTTGGGGATCGTATCCTGGCCATTAACAGTAACAGCCTGAAGGGGAAGCCGCTGAGTGAAGCTATCCACCTGCTTCAGATGGCTGGAGAGTCTGTTACTCTGAAGATCAAGAAACAGGGAGAACGTGAGTAGTGGATCGATCACACCGAGTGTACATATACACTAGAGTGCTAACAGTGTGTTCCTTCTCTCTCTCTATCTCACACACACTCACACATACATGACATTCGTTTCAAACATTTGCACTTTTTATATGTGACATTCTGCTTTGAGTCACTTTTACACAACAGTATTTTGCCATAGAAAAGAAAGCGTCAGCGTTTTGTGTGATAGCAATCTCGCCTTTGTACTGCAACTATAATTTCCCAAGAAAGAGCGCTGTTGAAAAGCTCGAATAGAGAAGTCCACATGCACAAATCTCCGAATATAAAGAAGCTTCAAGTGCTTCCGAATCCCTCGACGAATGTCTGCAGCATTATGAGCCAGTCCAGGGAGGCTCTGTGATGTTATTCTCTTTACGGGAGGCTTCACTAGATATTTATTGTGAGTTGCTGATCATATTGAAGGTAGTGTTTTGCAGGAAAAAATGCTCTAGTTATGCATATAGGTTTGAAAAAAAAAATTGTTAAAATGAAACAATGATTAAGAGGAAAAAACACCCAGTGATTAGGTTGTTTATTTTATCTTAATTTCTGTTCATTTTCCGTAGCGGGGCAATAATCCTGAAGCTGATTACATCCTCTTTTTGTTTCTGTTTTGTTGTTTTTTCTCAAGTATTAGTCTGCGTCCTAACATGCACACGTCCACGGAAACCTTCATCCCATGAGTGAAACACTGCCATTTGAGCAATATTGAGTGTTTCTGTTAAAATTTGCAAGGAGTAGGGTTATGAGCAGAAAATAACAGCAGAGTTTTCATCGTTTGCATTTCGTAATCATGCTGCTACAATATGAAGCTGAGGCTTATTTCATACAAAACCAATAAACCTAAAAACAAAACAGTTTTTGACATTAAATTTGTTGTTTTTTTCTGACTTCGAGTTCAAAATGTTAGATGGAGTCACATATGGCTCAGAGTGTGTCCATGAGTCACTGGATAAACACTGAATTGTGAAAAAAAAAGAAAGCCTTTTACCATTTTCTATTTACGATGACTTCAGCACCCCTAGGCTCAGTGTTTGCTTTATTCTGTGTGTGTGTGTGTGTGTGTGTGTGTGTGTGTGTGTGTGTGTACACAGTGGCAAGTCCTAAGCAGCCGTCAGTGACTGGGCGTCTGGGTGAACTGAGTGATGTGGAGGATGAGAATCTGCAGAAGTCAGGGAAGCTGTCAGACATCTACTCCACCACCATCCCCAGTGTGGACAGTGCCGTCGAGTCCTGGGACGGCTCAGCTATCGATGCCTCCTTCAGCCCTCAGGGTGGGTGTGGCGTGTGGGTGTGGCGTGTGGGTGTGGCGTGTGGGTGTGGCGTGTGGGTGTGGGGGTGTCTTTGGGTGTGGGTGTGGCGTGTGGGTGTAGCGTGTGGGTGTGGCGTGTGGGTGTGGGTGTGGCGTGTGGGTGTGGGTGTGTGGCGTGTGGGCGTGTGGCGTGTGGGCGTGTGGGTGTGGTGTGTGGGTGTGGGTATGGTGTGTGGGTGTGGGTGTGGTGTGTGTCTTTGGGTGTGGCGTGTATGCCAGAAATCAGAAAAGTGTCAGAAATCCAAAATTCATTTCTTACCCTGCATTCACATGTGCAGTGTTTAGTCACTTGTCGGTGGGTGTTTCCTCTTTGGTGTGGTTTGATTGGGCAGCAGTCACACGTGAGTGAGGTGGTCTCGGTTCGCTTTCAGGTGCACTGTAGCATGGCAGTGAGAAAGTGATTTTACCCTGACTGTGTGAAATGAACCACACATGATGTGTGTTATTGGTTTCATTCCTCATTTTTCTGTAGATGATCTTTTCTCTGTAGAGCCAAATGGCAGAGCTGCAGTAATGCTGCACCCAAAATATGTTTAAACTAGTTATTTATATAATTATCTAGTCACTTATTGAGCACTGGCTCTGAGTTCTCGGTGATTTCTATGTACTCTTAGCAAAGGTTTGTTTACGTTTTCATCTCCATTTTTTTTTAAGGATCCTTTTCACCTGTCCACGCCCTGAGACCGTTTTTTTTGGTTTATTTGTTTTTGCTTCATTTAATTATATGCAGTATGAAACTAAACCAACTCAATTAGCACACAAATGTAAAAGTATCAGCCTTTCTCTAATGCAGACTCTAATGCACACAGACTAATGGGTAAACTATTTTTTTTTTTTGTAATTTAAAAGAGCAGCTTGTGGGTTTAGAGCTCTCTGCTGCTCGCCAGGTAAACTGCAGTAACACTGTAAGCACTCGCAAAGCTCCGCCTTCTCCTTTAACCTTCCTCACCTCTGTATTAAAAGTATTTATGGCTCGTAAGTGTTCTTTTAAAGGGTCAGAGCTAAGTAGCTCTGCTTTCCGGCTGAGGGCGGAGATCATTTTTCAGGCCAGGAGTATGTAAAGACAAAGGCGGCAATGAAGCCATGAAAACAAAACCACCTCTAAGCTTTAATACTAAATCTAATAGAAGGCTATTGTCACTTCTAAGAAAGGATGTCTGGAATATCTTTTGGTGTAGCTCTCTTGGTTGAATTAAAGAAGGGTATGTTTTTCTGCAGTCGAGCAAGGTCAGAGCTCAGCTCGTTATTTTGATAAAGTCGAGTCATCAGTGTGAATCTCAGTAGACTCCCTAATGGGGTCTGTGCAGCCTGGGCCATCTCACAGTGATATCTGCAGCCCTGTAGTACACGGTCACTTCGCCGTCTAGTACACGGTCACTTCACCGTCTAGTACACGGTCACTTCACCTTCACCGTCTAGTACACGGTCACTTCACCGTCTAGTACACGGTCACTTCACCATCTGGTACACGTCACTTCACCTTCTAGTACACGGTCACTTCACCGTCTAGTACACGGTCACTTCACCGTCTAGTACACGGTCACTTCACCGTCTAGTACACGTCACTTCACCGTCTAGTACACGGTCACTTCACCGTCTAGTACACGGTCACTTCACCGTCCGGTACACGGTCACTTCACCGTCCGGTACACGTCACTTCACCGTCTAGTACACGTCACTTCACCGTCTAGTACACGGTCACTTCGCCGTCCGGTACACGTCACTTCGCCGTCCGGTACACGGTCACTTCACCGTCTGGTACACGGTCACTTCACCGTCTAGTACACGGTCACTTCACCGTCTGGTACACGTCACTTCACCTTCTAGTACACGGTCACTTCGCCGTCTAGTACAAGGCCACTTCGCTGTCCGGTACACGGTCACTTCACCGTCTAGTACACGGTCACTTCGCCGTCTAGTACAAGGCCACTTCGCTGTCCGGTACACGGTCACTTCACCGTCTAGTACACGGTCACTTCGCCGCCTAGTACACGGTCACTTCGCCGTCTAGTACAAGGCCACTTCACCGTCTAGTACACGGTCACTTCGCCGTCCGGTACACGGTCACTTCGCCGTCCGGTACACGGTCACTTCACCGTCTAGTACACAGTCACTTCACTGTCTAGTACACGCTCACTTCACTGTCTAGTACACGTCACTTCACTTCACTTCACTTCACTTCAGGTTTGCGTGCTGATCCTTGGATCACTAGTAAATTTAAAGGTGTACTAAAACATCACATCAGTACTCCCTGTTAATGTAGTTTCCTTTCATTAGCTCCTTCTTCCCCTCTGTCTTTCTGGGTGTAAGTTTATTTAGCTGAGCGCTAAATGACTCCTACTGTGCGTAGGAATACACAGAACTGTTAGCACAGCTCATATCAGCAACGGATATATAGTTGCCCCTTTTTTTCCCGACATGCAGTGACCTCCTGGCCAATTCTAATCATTTGACTCAAACAGAAAGGCAAGAAAGTGGAGAACATGTTCATATTGTATTAACTGATAATGGAAGGAATTATTACGCCCGCAGAGGGAACTGTATTTATGCTCTACTAAACACTGTAAGGCAGGCAAGTAATGATTGCAGTTAATTGTATAATTTAATAACGCATAAAGCTCTTATCGCTAATTAGTTTCAGGGTCCGTTTTTAGACTCATCACGGACAATAAATACTGCAGTCATCAGGTCTGATTTAAACAGATTACTTGGGATGTATTCATTTACCAAATCCATTAGTTCGGTGCATATTATTTGATTCAGGGAAAACGTATTACTTTAAACTACACAGAGGGAAAATAATGGCCAACCAAGTCTAATTTGATCCGGGACATTGTTAAACATTATCAGTGCTGCTGCTTGAGCAGGTCTACTGCAGTACAGTTGCCTTCTCGTTGGTATCCGTGAGCCGTTAAGGCCCAGAGCCTGTCGTCACTCTCACTCCACCTCCCACAAACGGCTTAACCTTCCTCTTAATGATCGAGTGTCGCTTTCAATCAGTTCTCACTTAGCGAGATCATAAATCTCATCTTGTCCTGCTGACATACACCTCCTCAAGGCTGACCTCTCCCTCTCACTCTCTCTGTCTCCTGAAAAAAAAACGAGAGCCTCTTTCCTTAGTTTAGAAGCGCAGATGTGTGTACAGGTACGGCTGCTAAAAACTGAGGAACCATTGACGCCATTTCTTCAGACTGAATACAAATATGAGTACATGTTTTTTGGTACTTGTCAAAACTCATACTGATACCAATAAGTAACCTGCTTAGTATTACACAATCAGGGGCATCGTGGAACATTTTATTTAGCTTTGTTTATGTCGGCTGCTGCCGTGTGCTGCTAGCAATGAACTCCTCATGCTGAGTTTTATGTTTACGGGGATTAAACGGTACCTTTAGTAGTGCGCGCAAGGGCAGTGAGCACGAGGCGGCGTGTATTGCACCTCGGCTTGCGAGCAAAGTGAGCAAGTGAACAGAAAGGAAGCGTGCATGTCTGAGTACTCAGTGCTCGCAGAACGCACTTCGCTTGGGAACACGTATGTGAACAAGTGTACGTCATGTTCTGCTCATTAGTGCAGCGGAATACACTAGGCCCATGTGACTTAGCGTCACATGGTATCGGTTGTTGGTTGGGAGCATCTTTAATGAGCATGTAGTAAATGAAAACGTAAATGAGCATGGTCGTTCCTGCTGAAAATGCATACAAGTGACAGGACTGTGCCTGGTAAAAATGTGTAAAAGCTATAGGAGAGGGACGTTAGGCTGTGTTTATAAAAGACTGGTGTGCAGATTACATTTACAAGTTACATTTAGTCAGTTAGTAGACACTCGTGTCCAGATTGAGTTACAAAACATCCTAAACACACTCTTCCAAACACACACTCCCACGCAAAGTTCAGGCACTGAAGCAGCAAGGTCTTGAATCCTTTAGGAGGATGTTTAGACCACAGACGAGGACCACAGATACAACCTGAAGACCTAAGTTAGGACCAGGTAGGTCTGAACTAGGGTGCGTAATTGTGGAGCTCTTCGATGCCTAAAATGCCAAGACAGTTGGAAGCCGTTGGTATAACCTCAGTATTCAGGTCATGTGACAGAACTTTTGGAGGTTATAAACCAGAAAGATTCAGAATGCTGTAATCTAGAAAAAGCTAGGGTTTGCCCAAGAACTTGAACAGATTCTGTAGGTCAAAAAAAGTTGTATTCTTCAAAGAAATAGTGGCTGGTGTGATGTGATCAAAGAAGTAAAGTGTGTCATCTGAAATTACACTACGATTCTTTCTCATTCCTGAGTGCCAGTTAGACTTGTGAGAATGTTGATGGTGATTGACGGGGTTCAGCAGTATCTGTGTTCAGTTTTGTCAAAGCTGATTTCCGGATCGTTCATCAAGGAAGAGATGTGAGAAAGCCAGTCTGATATCTTCAGAGCAACTTGAGAGGTGGACGGAGGAAACGAGAAGTAAAGAGCCATGTATCTCGATCACTGAGAGCAGAGATTTAGTATAAAGACGGATTTACATCATTTTATATTTGATTGGAACCCTGGAGAAGAGTCACAGGTCAAAACCTGTAAATATACTAGGAACAAGGACGAGGAAAATGGAAAATAAGGCTTGGCAATGAACGTTATATGAACAGGACCAAAAAAAAAACCTAAAACACATGGTATTGTTGGATCCATGGCACACAGCGTGGAGCTCAAGGCTGTAACAGTGATAATCTCATGAATACTGATGCCTTCTTGGGAATACTGTTCTGCCTTCTTGGGAATTCAGTGTACCATCCCCAAGTCATGGGCTATTCCAGTCTACAAATTAACATGTGTGTGTGTGTGTGTGTTCCAGCCCCAACAGGCTTCCAAGCATCGGGCTACAGTTTCCACAGCCACGAGTGGAGGAACGCCAAAGTGAGTCGTGGCAGCGTATCTCCAGGCAGCAGCCGTCAGAAGAGCACCATCCTGCAGGACCTGGGCCTCAGCGATGATGAATGGGACAAGCCCACTGCTAGCGGGTACTTAGCACTAACACACCTACACACACGTTACACTTTACGCTGAGCAAAGGAACAATTTAGAACCTGAATCTAATGTTCATAGTCCGTTTGCCTTGTATGTTTACTTTTTGGTAATTTAATCAGGTGTACCCATCGCATTGGGCAGTTGGTAGGTATAAAACCGACTAACCGTATGCCACCTATCAGTGGAGAAAGAACTACTACAGGACCACCAGTGACCAGATATTTAACAAAACAAACAAAAAAAAAAAACAGCACTGCATTGCTTGTGTCAGATACACTCATACCAGCACCACACACACTGCCATGCCATCATCACATCAGTGTCACTGCTGCATTGGGAATGATGCACCATCTAAATAATACCTGCTCAGTGGTGGTCCATGATGGAGGGGGAAGAGGAGGGTATGACTAATAGCAACTGCTAGGCTACAGTCAGTAATTGTGTACCTACCATGTGCACCTATGTGGTAGATTTACCTGATAAAAGGACCAATGAATATAGGTTCAGTGTAATATTGTGATTGTGAAATGACTCTGTTGAGAGCTTACGCAACAAAAAAGTGGCATCTACATGAAAAGACCTCCTTACAGAACTAATTTGCTCATACTGGTAGTATATTTGCACTCCATGGATCTAAACGAGTGGTTAATGGTGGTTCAGTATAATTAACCACCATAACTATGTAGTTATAACGATGAGTATGGTGTAGAATGCCTCTTACGCGTAACGTCATTACGTGAGAAGATCACAGTTGGTCTTTGTATGTTGTTCCTTGTGTAATTTTCTTAGACATCCCTTTGTAAGGATCTAATATTGCTCAGAAATGTTACAGAATGCAGTATGGAGTCTAAAGTGCATCATCTGGTAGATGATTTGATCATTAGTTTCATATTTGTACTAGAATTTTTACCCTTTTTACCTTCTTTACTAGAAAGGACAGAGTGATGTAACCTCATGATGCGTCATTATCGCTTGCTTTAGGCACGCGTCCAAATGTTAACGAGGTCAACATCCTCGGTGGTGTTTTTGCCACTTCTGTAAAGGCGCAGAGAGAGTCTAAATCTGACAAGTAAAAATGGAGCATCATAAACCGTGTAGGGTTAAGTGTAATCCCACAGACATTTGAGTTCAGTAATTCATGTATTTGGTATCCAACGTGTATATTTTGAATGAAAGAAATTTCACAGGATGTATACTTTACAAGTCAAATGTATTCGCAAGGCGTGAAAAGCTCTTTAAAAAAGCTCTTCAGGTTAACAGTGGTAAATGCAACCATTTTCAGTATTCAGCTGTAAAGTCTCTTCTGTAGGCTTCATCTGAAAAGAAATCTTTACCAATGAATGTGATTTTCTAAAGGCTCTTTTAAAGCGATAATAATAATAGCTCCTGTTTTGTGGAGAGACATAAAGCTTCTGAGCTACAGAGGCTGCTGATCTGAGCAGGAGACTGCTTTTATTGTTTCACATGACCATGTTGATTGAAGCGTCTCTCCGTTACCTGTCTGCAGAGCCGCCACGCTGCCCACTGGTCTTATCTCAGACAGCAGGTGAGGCTCAGTGCCATGTGCCCCATTTTCCAAACCCAGTGTGGCCCCTCACCCCATGCCCCCAAGCCACGCGGCCCTTCGTGGGTATCACAGCCTGGCATCGCGTCACCATCTCTGTGTCCAGCCACACCGGACAGTGTGTCCCATTTCTCTTCTTCTTTTCTGAGCCACACCTCCACCACCAGTGCCTGCACAGCCCCATTGGTCGTGTTCTGTGCTCATACCCGTGGTGCCTGCCTGCTCATTGGCTGCCGAAAGTAGCAGCATGGATGGAGTGTTGAAACCTGCTTTGTTTGTCATTGCCAGGTTCACTGTGGGTCACGATGGCACGGAACCGGATCAGGAAGAGAACTTTTGGTCTCAGGCGCTGGAGGACCTGGAGACGTGCGGCCAGTCTGGGATACTCCGCGAACTTGAGGTAACACAACACCAGCACTTAACCATACAACCAAAATCCATTTCATCCCCTAACTGTGACCATTCCCAGTTTTTAGCATAGCCGTGCACTTCTTACAGCGTCCCACCCTTCCTCCATACACCCCCCTCCCCAACCCCAGTCTACAGACGCACGCTGTCATGCCTTTGGTTTTGTGTAACTGCTCCTTCTCTTTCCAGGACAAGCCAAACAGGCTTCTGACTAAGAGAAACCTGGCCGTCTTGGTACCCCCTTTCCTTTTTTGGGCTTCCTCTCTGCTTGTAGCACTGGCATCCTGGAGCTCTCCCTGTGCTGTGTGGCTCAGAGTCTCACGCTTGCTTAAGGCTGGGGGAGGGAGGGTCCGGAGGGAGGGAGGGGAGGGGAGGGTCCATAACACACAAACCATTACAAACCATTACAGTCCTGGGGGTGCATTCAAAAGATGTGAACAACTAACGAGTAATGAAGAACTAACTGATAGAGACTCTTCCATCAACCAATAGATTATGCACTTAGTGATATTAAATGGATCCTTCACTTTGGTCTCATTTACATTGACTCAACATTCTCTATGATTAATTCTTACTATATCTCACTTTAGATCTAATTTCACAGGTATTTTGAAGCCACATTCAGCTTGTGACAGAAAGGGAAGGCTAATTTTTACATAGTGTTAGCTACATGCTGCAGTGCTCTGTAGAAACTCAGTAAAAAAAAGTTATTAGATCAAACAGAATGTACCCTTGGGCACAAATCTGACTTGATTAAGTGTATGCCTTTGGTTAGTGCTGCTATTGTATATCATTGTGTTATGTAAGCAAGTGCAAAACAACACAAAAAAACCCCTAAAATCAGCTTACTAGGATAAAAACACCATGTCATCTGAAGTGAACAAATTCTGTTTTTGTGTAAATATGCATGACTGGTTGTTTGTTGACTGTTTCGATCAAAAAAAAAAAAAAATGCATCACCTTGGTGAGATGGAGAGCTCAGACTTGTGCTGACATCCATCATTAACCAGGACTCCCCTTTCAGAACAGTTTGGGTGACAATCACTCAGAACTGTCCAATGATGCAGGTCTGAAGAAATGGGCATGTGGGCTCGTGCAAAGCATGATGGGAGAGCCCCTGCAAGGCTTTTTTTATTTTTGACTTTCAGTCTTGTTTAACCATACATCCTTTAACCAGGCTTTGTCAAATGCCACCACCGAACATTGTGATGCCCCAAATCCATCTGAGTTGTAACCTGTGTGTGTGTGTGTGTGTGTGTGTGTGTGTGTGTGATTAGTTAATGCCATGGCTTTCCATGGTGGAACTCTCCGAGATTGTACTGTGTGTTTGTCTTCAGTCAGCTGTGATGCATGAAAGCAAGAGTGTTCGTGCATTGATATAGTGATGAATGATTTCACTGAAGCAATCAGATGGTTTCTAATTGTGTTTTTGCAACTGTTTTTATGTGTCTAACCATCTCTTTTGTCAAAAGAGAGCTAGAATCATCAGCAGCCCACTACTGAGTGTCTGTGTAATAACATTTACTACAATTGGAATTGTGTTAGAATCAGTAGAGGGTGCATATGTGTGTATATTCAAGGAGCACTGTGTTCCTTGTAGCTTTCAGTACCTGTATCGAATCTCACTATGCTACTCTGTCTGTACTCCCCACCCACTGCGCTATAGGCCACCATAATGTCTGGCAGTACAATGAGTCTGAACCATGACCCGGCGCCTGCACGGTGCCAGCTGGGCAGGCAGGCCAGCTTCCAGGAACGTGGTAGCAACAGGTCACAGTATAACCAGGGCAACCGTAGCAACACGCTTCCCAGCGACAGTGGACGCAAAGCCTTCGCCATGAGGAAGATGCAGCAAGAGATCAAGGACATCGTGTCCCCAAACCCTGTGGAGCTACACAAGGTAGTCACGTCTATTAATACCATTAACACCACACTCGCTTATACCTCAGAGGTCTCGAAGCTTTCTGCTGCATTGCAAGTTCATTCCTTCTGTCTCCCGCAGTTGAGTCTGAGTAAAGAGTCAGACCTGGAGGACTTTGGCTTCAGTGTGTCTGATGGGCTCCTGGAGAAGGGGGTCTACATCAATAACATTCGCCCAGGTGGGCCTGCTGAGGTGGCGGGGCTCAAATCCTTCGACAGGCTGTTACAGGTAGGCTATCTCACCACACTGTCCTTCGACCAGGTGTTGAACATCCAGTGGTTGTCACTGTAGGTCGGTCCAGACATCCAAGGAATGGACACTAATAATGATTCTTCACCAAACAGCAAGGCTCAGTGACAAAATCTGAACGCAGGACTATGTGTATCCTGGCGAGTGTGTCGCATAATCTCACAAGCCAGACTTCTAGCACCAGATGTTCTTTCACAAAAAGAGACATTTGACAGACATTAGAGATGACCAGCAACAGACGTTTTCCCAGAGCCTGTCAGCAAACACATGAGATCATCTTGTTTACTTCTACTAACTGCTTCAACCAGAACTCTGTAATAACTTTTACAGGCAGTGCTCTGGATGCTTTTTTTTTTTAACCTGATAACTACATGCTTTTGTTCTCCCACTGGAAATCAGCGTATCAAAATGTGTATAGATATTTCAGTCAGATTACAAGCTTTGAAGGTTCTAAGCTTGCGGCCAGGAAAGTGTACAAAAGATATCAGATGCTCCGTATAGCATGGGCAGAGCGTCTGAGGATTGAGACTGTCCATCACGCAATGCTGTAATGACAAACCAACCCACAGTAAAGTGTACCAATACTTAAACCTCTTCTTGTTGCTGAATCTTAAATTGCATTCGACACTACGCAAGTAGGGCACAAACAAAGTGAATAGGAAGTCATTTGGTATTGGCCCTAAGTATAAGTTAGCAGATTTTACATGGCTCAGGGGTGAGAAATGCAACAATTAATTGTAATGTCGCCTCCTAAATCCACCAGATAAAGGACAGATTGGCAGTCACTGCGCTGCTACTTGATGGTGTTGTATTTTTGCCGGTAGAGAAATGACTCCAGGCAGAAATATTAATCAGGACGAGTCTGTGATAAATGAGTTTGGCCAGTCAAGTGTCTGCGCTATTTTTAGCTCCACCCGTATGTCCCAGCTTGGTTCGGCTCGGATCACATTCAACCCAAATTCAGCGCAAGTGCTTTACGTGTGGTGTGTGTGTGTGTGTGTGGTGTGTAGACATGGTGACATTTGCCAAGCCGAGCCTCACCCTCCAAGTTGAAAAGCACTGTCAGTGTTATGCCTCTCATGGCTTGGTGATATTAATCTATAATCTGATTGAATTCCAAACATGTTTAAACACCACAGAGCACCATTATTGCTTTATTGACAGAAAACATTTCAAAGAGCTTTCGTTTCAAAGAAAAGAAAGCAAGGGAAATGATGCATTGGGCTGGTGAACAATGGATCTTTCTCATGTTAGCTGAAACACCAAAGGTCTCATTAGCATAGTGCTCTGATTTACCTTTTAAATGCAGAAAGCGAGTGAAATACAATCGAGGCTGTTGAAGTTGAACAGTTTCTCCATCAGTAGCCTCGAGAAATGTGTAAATGTTGTTATTCATTTTATAAATGTATCTGTAGTTCATACTCATGAGCAGTTTGAATGTGCCATTTTATGCGTACACCTTCAGCACATCCTTTGCTGCTAATAAAATCAGTTTCAGTCAAATAGAGCACAGTGCGGACATCATACATTACAAAGTCTCAGCTAGGGTTAGACAACATAGATAAAATAATAAGAGGACATTAGTTTATAACCACTTCACACATAACTACCGTTGAAAACAATTTGAAGTGATGTGAAGTGACTTGTAGCCAAGTGTGGTGACCCATACTCGGAATTTGTGCTCTACATTTAACCCATCCAAGTGCACACACACAGTAGTGAACANCGCTGGTCATTCACTCCCCCACCTACAATCCCTGCCGGACCCGAGACTCGAACCCACCACCTTCAGGTTCACCTTTAATTTAAACAGGATACTTAGGAAATCAGCTAGTGAACCAGTGACACATGACTAAGGCCCTGTAACACTATGCAGGAATGCAGAAAACAGTACTGAGAAGCCAATGCTAATAACAGTGGTACTGGTCAGCTAATCCAAATTATCTGTAATTTTTCTCCATCGACTTCAAATCCATGACCAAATCTGGCTGGACTTCTTCTGCAGTCGCATCAGTTTGATGGGTTTCATTTCCATTTGAATGGATGCATGCTAACATGGCTAGTTAATGTTTGCTTACCTGCTTTCTGAACCTCCTGGCTGGCGCTCTCGACACAGATATAGTGATTGCCTGCATGTAAAATGCGTACCTGTGTACATCAAGGCCAGTTAATGAGTGGCCTCCACTTGTGCTTATAGCTAGGGACATGAATTGGCCTGGTGTTATACTGCCATGAAATTCGGGGTGGGTAATCTTTAGATTTACACTAACCAACTAGGATTACAGTGATGTATATTCAGGAAGATAGGTCGAAGACTAAGCTCACTTGTCTGTATCTTCAAACATCTTTAAAAATTGGTAGTTAAAAATCTTAATTGAATAATTTCTCTTTGGAGTTTCACAACTTTATCAGTTTTATTTCCAGCCTAAACTTAATAATAACTTAGTCTTTAGATACAACAGAATAAAAATGTAGCCAGGTCATTTTTAATATCAAGAAATCCTTATTCTATAGCATGTTCTTTGTTAGTTCTTGATCTGAAGGTGTTGGTGAGTTTGATACAGCACGTGTTCCTCCTGTTACAGATCAACCATGTCCGAACTAGAGACTTTGACTGCTGCTTGGTGGTTCCTCTGATCGCAGAATCGGGGAACAAGCTGGACCTGGTGATCAGCCGAAACCCGACGTCAGCCTCAACCTCGCCCTCAGAACTGAACCAGCTTCCCGGTGAGGAGCCTGTGAGCTGGACTGACCCAGCCGAGCCCCTCCCACAGGAGACGGCACAACAGAACTCCAGGCTGGCGGGGTCAGAGGGCAGAGACCCCAACAAGACCTTATAGCAGAACCCCATCCCACCCTCTCCAGCACAGGCTCAAGTGCTCCTCATGGTGCTAAGTGAACTCCTCCCGACATACACCACCCCCCTGCTGGAGTGAGCTGGAGCTCTTCTGGCGCATAGCACACCCAGCCTCTTCCCTGAGCCACAGCATGAGCCACACACACACTGAGAAGGGTCCTCCCCACACCTGCTGCCTGTGTGTTTACTCCTGTGAAAATGACGCTGGTGATTACGGAGGGAGAACGCATTAACCTCTGAGAAAATGATAGAAAAAATCAAAAACTGAACCAGTGCCATCCCTCGTTTTTATTGCCAATAAACGTTTTAACAGAAAAAAAAAAATAAGCAAAAGAAGCAAAGGGAATCTTTAAGACGTTTACACATGATTATGGACTGGCCGCTGTGTGTGTGTGTGTGTGTGTGTGTGTGTGTGTGTGTGTGTGTGTATGTGTGAGTAAACAGGACTTCCTCGTGTGAGTCTCGGCCAGAGCGATCTCCACATTCTGTATCGTTTGTTCTAACCTCAGCCGTTCTCCGTGTCTCCTCCACCCCTCCTCTTGCACCTTTCTTTTGTATGTGTGAGTATGTATAGTGGATCCCTCCCCCTCAATTCCTCACAAGTGATGCCACGTGACGTCTCACTCAGCAGGAAAAAAAAGTGTTCAGCACGAGCTCAGCAACATGAACCTGATTTTTCCCAAAAATGGTAACACGCTAGTCAGCCCCGGTGGGTTGGGTGGCACAGTGCATGAGACCTTTTGTGAACTATTTTATAATTTTAGAAGTGTGACTGTACAGAAAAGAAAAAAAACACTCAAAAAAAAAAACAAGGACAACATTTGATTCCAGGGTTAAATCTATCCAAATGTTTGAACTTTAGCGTCGTATTAAATGATGATCATTTCACCGTGATGTTAAAGAGGCGGTGCTTGCCTTAGGCACCTTAACTTACAACTGGACCCAAGTCTGTTTTTATGAGTTAAGGTGTAAAAATGAGCAGTGAGCAATGTGTGAAGCCTGAGTGATGGAAGAGATGCATTAAGCAATCAGCTTGCCTTACTATTCTACAGTGATTAGGAAGGTGGTGAAGATGATGTATTTTGGTTTCAGAGTCTTTGTTACGTGTGTGGTGCAGGCGGAAAGTAAACACCCCCCCCTTCCCCTTCCCCACCTTTCCCAGGCTTTGTGTCACTTTTCGGAAATGTCTGTTGCTAGCACAAAGCAGAGAGACCAAATATCCAGTCCAGAGTGTCCCAAATCCGTGTCCTGTCATGCCTGATGCGGACGACGGAGAGCGAGTGTTGCTGAGAACAGTCCCACATCANCATTACAAGGTAACACAACGTGTCAGCATAATACAGAAACCTTCATTCCAAACTGTTTGGAGAATCTTTTAATCCAACACTCTAATAAATAAATAGATAAATAAAAAAGAAAAAAAAATGGAAGCATGAAGTTGAGAGACGCGAGCAGCCCCGAAAACAACTTCTAGTCTGTAGTCCTCCCTTGTTTAAGTGAATATGAACTTATATTAATCTACTGTATGTGGTACTGGTATGGTTTTGTATGTTTAATGTGTTTTTTTTTTGTTTTGTTTTGTTTTTTGTTTTTTTTTTCAGAGGGCATTAAGCCCAAAGGGTGTACAAACTATTTGTAAAGAGAAATAAAAAAAAATCACAGTGGCACTTGAGTGTTAAATCATGTGAGAATGAATGAACATTTCATATATACGTATATAAATATATCTAAAAAAGCTGTAGCTCTATTCAGAAAAATAAACACAGTAGAAAAGGTAAAACGACTGCTTATGGCAGCGCATCACCTGTGTGTGTGCGTGTGTGTGTGTGTGTGTGTGTGTGTGTGTGTGTGTGTGTGTGTGTGTGTGTGTGAGAGAGAGAGAACTGTGGCTTGTCTGTGCTCACACACTCTTGACTACTCACTATTTAAAATGGCACACGAGCAGCCCGATCTGATTCCTGCTCATACCCTCATCGGGGTGACGCTCACTTGGCATTTCTTTACAGAGACTTTTCGATTCTGGAGTGACTGTGTTCTGTTCCTTCAGGTACGGGTTCATTCCCTGATCTCATGCACTGGATTTGAGATCTTCTCTCGTTGTTTTTGACATGTCACGTGTGAAATCTTTTCCCTGTCCTGGTCAAGCTTTTCCTGTAAGCACCGTGACGTCCAGTACTCGGCTTCTCCATGACTACACACTGTGTTACTGCAAATAATGTGTAGTGACATGCACGTGTATTTTGTTAATGCCTTTTTTTTTTTCCTCCCTCCATTTTATTGTTCTTTTTGTGTAATCATTTTATGTGGATTTAAGCACTGCCAATTAAAATAGTGGGTATTTTCCATTTTCACTGTATGATGAATTAATGACTCAATTTCACTGTTAGGTCCCTGAAATATTGTATTTTTATTTCTAATGGACAGGCATTATGAGCTGTAAAGTATTTTTGTACAAATTTAATACTTTGTTAGCATGATATTTATCGTCTATGTATAACTTTGGGGATTCCTACAGCTGTAAACCTTTATATGGCCAACAAAAAGAGAAACAATAAAAAGATATTGAGAGTGGACTAAGCCTGCTGAAGTGTATTTTTTTTTGAGTGACATTCTTGGACCTTTTGCATTTTTCAACACACATGAAACAGTTCTCTGATTTTTTACTCTTATAGAAATGTCCTGCAGGAATTTAAGCCCTCGTGAAAGGATTGCGCAGGTGTTACAGAATCTCACAGGTTACAATCCAGATGTGTTTCAGGATTCTGACAGCTCAGGATGTTCTTAACGGAAGTGTGAGAGAGTAACCCTTTGGGCCACCCTGCAAAGACATTATTTCCTCTTTCAAATTGTGTTTCGCTCTAAGTTCTGACACCACTGCCTTGTTAATAGCTTTCACTGTTTCAAACAAAACTCTTGAATAACTAATGTCATAAGACAGGAGGCTATATTTTTCAGTGACTATATTGTGCTCCGGGGTGGACAGCCAATCAGATTGCCACCTTCAACATCCTGAAGGTTGCAGCCAGAAAAGTATGAGAGGTTGAAACTGATCATAATTTTATGCCCGTCTTAGATGGCATCATTACTACGAATTAAGCTGAAGGAGTCAAATCAATCTTGAGCAGGTGTGAAACTGGAGCTGCTGCTGCATATTTTTGTGGAAGTGTAATCAAAGCAGAACGGCAGGCTGACCCGGGGAGTAATGTTGCCACCACACAGCTCCAGGGTCCCTGGTTTAATCCTGAGCTCAGGTTACTGTGTTTCTGGAGTTTTGTCCAGGTTCTCTGGTTTCCTCCTGCCAGTAGGTGGACCGGCTGCACTAAACTGCCCCTAGATGCACAGTACGTGAATAAGTGTGTGTGGTGTGTATAGTGCTCTGTGATAGACAGGTTTAGATAGGTTTACCTTTACCAGGATAAAGCGGTTACTGACGATCATGATGCGTAATCAAATCTGAGACAAAGAAAAGCACCTGCTGAGAGTCGGACTTGTAACCTGAAGGTGAACCTGAAGGTGGTGGGTTCGAGTCTC
>CM074962.1:16824113-16840109 GCA_037577455.1 Pangasius macronema
GCACCTGAGACACTGAGGATTTATTTAAAGCCAAGGATCGGCACATTAAACACTCACTCTGGGTCATTTATTACTGTCTACTGCGCTGTGATTATACACATACACATATCTTTTATATATTAAAGTCTGAGACCACATTGAAAGAATCTTTTGAATTTATAAAACAGTTTTCTTTTAATAAAAAAAGGTTTAGAAATATATGAAACAAAGAAAAGAAAGTAAACTACTTTCAAAATCCTGTATGGTTAATATTCAGGATTCTGCACTAAGTCTGTATTTAAACAGAAGCAACTTTGTCCATGTTTTGTACAACAGCTCAGATTTTCCTCCTAGCTAATCCGAAGCAATGAGATGAGCTCATTTGTGTTCGTTAGTGTCATTCTGATCGCACTCGTACGGATTTGAGGTAAAAGTGGAGTCCACGCCGTAGGCATTTCACATCACAGTTAGAGATAATGTTACTTAAATCAAAGAAACACCATCCTGTTATAGAAACTCGAACTCAGTTCATTCACTCTATCAGTTGTGTTAGAATTAGCCTTAGAGTCGTAACCGGCTAACTACCACTAACAGCACAACATTTTGAGCTCATGGGCTGGAATTTAGCGCTCATTGTTTGTTAAATTATGTCACGTTTGCCCATCATCCGCGACCGGGTAAACCGTAACCACACTCTTGTGTGAAGTCAATCGTTCAAATAAACCCCCCGCAGAGACCTCTCAGTGTGTGGTAATGTGACCATTACGACTGAGCGACAAATGCAAGGGCTTCCCTTTTTCCTTACCATCAGACGCTGGAACATGAAGTCATAAAGACTTATTATTTCTTATTCTTATATCTCAGCTCACCTGAAACCTATAATTAAACTTCTGTAAGTATGTTTTAATCATTAATATGAATATGAATGTGTTCCTGATGTCCTCTCCTGAGTTTTGGAAGAAAAACATCCTCCACTAGATGAACTGCGTATGATCCTTTAAATTAAATCTAGGCCTGATCCAGCAGCCATATTTTGTGCAGACTTCCTACCCGACATAAATATTCTCTTTCATCTGAAAGTTATCTCTCGCTCCATCCAAGGAATTTATTATAGGAGTCTTCCATTTTAGACAGCTGCACTCCTGAATCTGGCTGGATATGTGTTGTTTGATAACTTTTTGTGTATCGTCAGTGTAGCAGTGAAAGCCAAAAGTCTAAAGGTGTGTGTATATAAATGGAGAGTTATATGGGATCTAAAACAGAACCATGTGGAACACCCTAGTGCACTTTCCTCTGCTCTGAACAAGCTCTGTTAATGCTAAAAACCAGTTGGGTTTTAAACTTCTGCATTAAAGTATCATGCATAATAGGGACAAATGCTACACTCAATAATATATCAACATAAAAAAAAACCCTAAGGAAAGCAGTAGGTCCATAACCAGCGAGCAGCGCTGATTCTTTTCATTCTTTTAAACTTTTTTTTTGAACCTTTTGGCATGTTGGAGGATGAACAGTAATTATAGGGATCACAGCAGGCAGGGTGCTGTAGCCTAAGGAAATGCCTGAGTGATTGAGTGATGTTGAAAATCTTATTTAGAGACGATTTACAAGAGCTCTGATTGTACTCACTCATTTCACAGCGTACACCCTCAAATCCAGCAGGGCAAACACACTTCCCGGGATGCTTTGTGCAAGGCGGCAAATTTGTGCATCACGACGTCAAACGACATTTGGTTCGTTCTCTTAACATAGATGTCCAACATTCTGTGTATAAATGTACAATACACTTCTCAGAAAAAACAAAACAACAACAACATAATAAACTGTACCTTTCCTTGTCAGTGGGGTGGTGTGTATCTTTAGTGTGTATCTTGTACACTGTAATGTGAAAGCAGTTTAGCTTTAAAAAGGATTTGGGATTCATAATTGGACCTCAAGAACCATTCGTGCACCTCGAATTAGCTTTTAGAGCTACACTACATGCACATTTCCAGCCGAAACATACACACTGACAGTACAGAAGATGTATCCATGACAAGAAAAGGTACACTTTATTCCCCTTTTATCTGAGAGTGTATGCTGCACCGGAGACATAATTATAACGCCCCATACCTTTCTCACAGCTGGCTCCATAGTAGCCGGGAGGACAAATACACACTCCTGGACTCATACACAAACCTCCATTCAGACATCTTGGTGAACATAAGGCTGGGAGACAGACACAAGTGGATATCACTGTGATGTATTTTACATTTACCCCCAAATGATTGATGGTTCTAGCTTTATAAAGAGGTTTTACTTGGCACCATCGTGAAGGTTCTGCATAGGGTTTCTCCAGAGGAACAAATCGAAGGACCTTCATGGTGTTAGATGCAGCATAGACCAGGGGTTCTCACACTTGTGAAATAAATTCCATGGACCCCATCATTCCAGATTTATTTCATGGAAAGTACTTAAATGTGTAAAAATATTTTGTCTATTTTTATTTCATTATTTAGACATTATTTTCAGCCCTACTTGTTTTTTGATATTTGGATTAAAACCCATTCAATTCCAGAGACCAGTCAAATAGACTAATAACTATATGAACTCAATAATAAATATAACAACTTTAATAATGATTATATTTATTATTGAGTTCATATAGTCATATAGTTGTCCACTGCTGTAATTAAATTTAAGGCACAGACCCCCTGGTTTTGCTTCACGGACCCCAGATCCCATCTTGAAACCCACTCGTACAGACAGTATCTATACCTATTTTATTTGGGGGCAGTCGTGGCCTAATGATCTGAGAGTCGGACTTGTAACCTGAAGGTGAACCTGAAGGTCATGGGTTCGAGTCTCGGGTCCGGCAGGGATTGTAGNCTCCGGGTGTGTGTTCACGGGTGTGTGTGTGTTCACTACTGTGTGTGTGCGCACTTGGATGGGTTAAATGCAGAGCATAAATTCTGAGTATGGCTCACCACACTTGGCCACAAAGTCACTTCACTTCACTTCACTTTATGGATTTCAAAATGGTATAGTATGACGACTTTAATTCGTTGTCGAAATTTTCGTTCACTTTTATCAAAATTCAGAAAATACTTGGGGTGGGCGAGGGGTGTATTAAATCCAATCCAACATATCACTTGTTTCTTGTCCGAAAAAAAGTATAGCGAAGGTGAGTTTCAGGTGTTTCAAAGGGATAAAGAGGAACTTGAAAACTCTTTCAGTGAAGCTGCATACTAACGCAAAACACATGGCCACCCAACCTGCTGTGGAGTTATTATATGTGAAACATCTGAATATTTATGTGCATGCTTTGCAATCTACATAAGATGTTTGGACTTGGGTGTATGCGGGCCAGGTGCAATACAATTTTATACATACTTTATTTAATACATGAAATGCAGGATTGCAGGCTTTTACCTTTTTCACAGTGTGTGCCGTAGAAACCGTCCTGACACTCACAGACGTGCCTCTCGCTGCAGTAGCCTCCGTTCCTACAGCCGCCAGGACACTTTGCTTCAGGGGGAGAGAGGAGAATAAAGAGATGGTGAGGGCTCTTCACTCTCGGCTTTTTTCATCACTTTAAGGGTCCTACACAGGCATCTGAATTCACTCACACACACACACACACATGCCTTCAAAGGAAGCAAACATCAGTGCTTGAAAAGGAAGAGTGAAACGCAAAGGCTTTGAGGTGAAACCACGATGTCAGCAAGTCTGTCAAATATGCCATTTCAGATCTAGCGCTTTAAATCTGGACTGCTGCGGTCTAGCACGGATCGTGTCCTGATTCTGCACGCTGTTTCTGAAAGCCATGTGTTCTAGTCACGTTAAAGGATCGTTCCATGGAAACAAGTGTAGCTTCCAGACGTGTTTTAAAAACAATTTCCTCTCTTTCTACAAGCAGTAGCGGTGTCTGGAATATTTGCAACAGCTGACCGGCTGCCCTAAGGGGAATCTGGCACCAACTTTCGTTCTTCTGCTACAGAAATAAAACACATACGGAATATTTGTCTCATCTTTTCGAGAAACAAATCCTGCCCGAGTCCAGTTATGGCCTAGCCTCCGGCCACAGTCACGACAGAATCCCTGCTCACAACGACGGTGGTGTATTTTCCTGTGTTTTGATCATTAGGGCACCTTCAGCTGTCACTGGCGAACGTGCTGCTTCCTCCCCACAGAGAGACCTCAGCCAGATGGACCATTTGATCTGTGGAGTGTGTGTGGAGGAGGGTGTGTAAGGAATGCAACGCTAGGTGTGTGTGCTGGGGGGTCATGGGCTGCAGCTGGCAGATTTCACATGACATCATGGGCCAGCCATGGCCTTTGTGTGTGAACCGCAGCGGGACCCGTATCACATCTCTCCTTCTCTTTTTCATCAGTTCTCAAAGTGATCTCAAACACATTGCGCATCAGACGCATGTCTCAGTCTGTGTGTGCTACAAGATCATCCTTCACATACATGCACTTTCTTTCTATTAACGCACACCACTGTTATGTTGGGCTTCGATTAGCTGCATTTCGACATGGGAAGATCCACTGACTGTTTCTACTGACGGCTGACCACAAACCACAACATTAGTTATCTATCATCAGACACAGAGCACAGGCTGTGCCTTAGCGCCCAAAGCCATTGGACTTACCAGCTATGCATGTTCTCCAGACAGAGGAGTTCTCTCTCAAAAAACATGCACAGCTAATCAGAAAGTCATTTGGTGCACCAATCCAAAGAACACTGAACAGGAAATAAAGATATCTTTTTAAAAATATGTTTAGTATTCCTATAAATAGGAATAAAACAAACTAGGGTGTTATAGGAAACTAATCAATGACTACCAGCGAAAAAGTTATTATTTTCCTATAACAGAACATTCATCATAGCAGCTATAAACAGTCATTCCCTCAGCCTTACCTCTGAAGTGTTGACAATGAAGACTCCATAAACGTTAAAAATAAATGTCTCCTCACAGAACGCTTCACCAAGGCAACGATATGCTTTTTTATTTGTTAAATAACAACATTTCAACGTGCTATAATGTGGAACCTCTGCTATACAAATTCCTCTGAATTAGCTGTTACCATAGAAGCAATAACATATCTGAATAAAAAAAAGTTGCTGTTATAAAAAATGAATCAATAAATCAGACCAGTCAGATCTGCGGCAAGATGTCGCGACATCATATTCTTGGAAATATAGTCGACACACATGCACATACAGTGTTTGCTTGTACGTAGAAATTTTCGTCCCTTCCGTAAATGGTCTGAAATCAAACCCAGAATGAGAAGTGTGAAGGAGCTAACCTTTCTGGCAGGTCTTAAAGAAGATGGCATTGTGTGGGGTCCTGAGAACGATGTTTCCACCCCGGTCCATTACCAGAATGGTGACCTCAAACGCTGCGACTCCATCTTGCTCGCCTCGGCACGGGAAGCCTACCTGGACCACTGAGTACACAAACCCATTCACTAGATTTCAGTGTAGACTATCAAACATCCTTCCCATACTGGCTGCCCTCTTCCAGATACAAGCTCAAGATACGTCTATAGTCATATATACATTCAGCAAATGCTTTTTCACCTGAGGTTTTGTGAGGTACAGAGCCTAGGAGCGGGACGTTGACGATGGGGTCGTCCATGATGTCCTTGTCAAAGGAACGCAGACTCTGGAACTCGTAGAAGTAATCCTCCTGCAGTGGAAGAAGACATGGTCTTTGCTCTTCCCCTTTTCAAACAACAAAAGTTTTGAAAGCGGCTGCGGCTGAAGCGTGGGCCTCTGCTGTCCTCCTGCTGAAGGAGGGCACTTGGGGCCAATGAAAGCACGATGAAAAGAGAGGTTACGGATTTGTAAATTTGATTATGCTGTGTAAGTCATCCCAGCAGAGGAGCACATATATCTACAGGGAGTGAATGCACCCTCCTGCGTTCTGTGTGTGGATGGGAATCGGTTTATTTGCTCCGAAGGGAATGAAGCTTTACTCCCTAAATAATGTTCTCAAAGCTTTGAGAATTACACAGTTGTCAGAGTGGCTGTGATGGCATGGCATGGCATGAAAACACACACACACACACACACACACACACACACACACACACACACACACACACACATAATGTCCCTAAAGAAGATGAAAGCAGAAGATGACAATTTTTTTCTGTCTCCATCTTTTTTTTCTCCTTCTTCTTCCAATCCATTTTAGCTTTCTGGAGCACGGTGGTGTTTGATGAAGGGAAAGTACACAGGCTGTGTGGAGAGCTTCGCTAATCCTTCTGCTGAATGGTAATAACCAACACAGATAACTCTCGCCGCCAGCCTTTTATGCCCGAGGTCTTTGTTCTTAAGCCTCAGCGGCAGGCTTTGAAGTGCGGAGTAACAGAGCCAAGGAAAGATAGAACCCTCTCTCTTTTGCTCTCCTCCTGCACACTTCTCTCTCCCTCTTTAACCCCACTTCTGTCTTTTTCAGTGAGTCAACATGCCATTTGTGGATTATGAGCTCATTGTCCGTGGGCATGTCATTTGTTAAAAGCATCAAGATCCAACAAATCAGCTGGAAAAAAAAAAACAAACTGATTTTTTTTTCCATTATGATCCTTTAGCAAGGTGGATTTTCCTTCCAGTTAAATTTTTTTAATCCTGAAACCTGTCTTTATGATTTGAATTATCTGGTTCTACTGAATATTGAGAAAAATGTGTAAATTCATTAATTTATTCATCCATTCATCTTCAGTATCCACTTTACACGTGGCTCCAAAGCCTATCCTGGGCACACTGGGAGCAAGGCGGGAATACACTCTAGATGTGATACCAGTCCATCACAGCGCACCACACACACACACACACACACACACGTTTACACACTCATTTACATCAAGGGGAACCATGCTGTGCTTGAGAAGTGAGAAGAAATCCCACATGGACACAAGGACACCATGTGAAACTCCACACTGACAGTAAGCTAGGCTCAGGTTTGAAGCAGGAACCCTGGAGCTGTGAGGAACCCTGGAGCTGTGAGGAACCCTGGAGCTGTGAGGAACCCTGGAGCTGTGAGGTGGTTTCATGGGTTTCTTGAATTATTCCGGTTAAAACAGTGACATCCTACTGTAAATCTAATGTGCATAAAGTCACCTATGCTCTCTTTCCACTTAATTCACAAACCCGTAAACCCAGCACATTTAACCTGTGACAAAACTGTCAAGCGGATGTCTCAGATGTACGAATCAGCATTCGATCGTGTAGCATTGGGATACATTTAATGAGCACACTACAGAAACTTCAGCATGGACGCTTCAGCATGGAAGGACCGTTCTGTAGTTTGTAATTGGTTCCAGCAGGACAAGGATCCTAACTGTGGTCCTGTGTGTCTGGAATCTATCACAGCTTTCAGCATTTTAAAGTTAAGATCAGATCAGTGTTCAGTGTGATGCTTGGGACTGAAATGCTCTGGGTTATTTCCTTGCTGAAATACATCTAAACCTGGTGAAGCTGAACCGGGGAAATCACCAGAGTGGCGAGACTCAGGTTCTGAATCACATGCCAGGAAAAATGTCACATGATCATCCATTTCGCTACTTGTGCTGTAAATCCAACGAGAATTAACAGCTCAAACACGGGTTCTGAATGGACCTCTGAGGCTAAAGGTAGTGCTGACTCAGTTAGGATTCTGGACTGCTGATGGGAAGGAGGTGAATTTGAACCTCGGTACCGCCAGATGTGCAGAATATAGTACAGAATATGCCTTTCTTTTCTTTTTCTTTTATTTTTCCGGATAAAAGGGTCTGCCAGACGAATTAATGCAAAATGTAGATGTAAAAGGAAACTCAGGCACGAGCGTGCTGATGGTCCGGATGTTTGGGCCACGTGCCTGCAGCGGCGGAGAAAGCAGGCGCGCGCGCTTTGATCCGTGATCCAGCAGCTTTAATGCACTGAGACCTCAAACACCGAGAGATGCAAATATGAAAAAAATAAATAAATCTGCATTAAAATCTCTGCGCTTTACATAATTTAGGTATCAAGTTCCAACCGGTTAGTTAGTGTAGTTATAGGTAACCGATTACTGCTTTATGATCAATAAGTGAACCTGAGAACCTCATAGTAATAATATCAGAGTAAAACATCACTGGAACTTTTCACTGTAATGAACTTTTCACTGTAAGCATGATTTGGCAGTCTTTGACAGTAGAGATGGTGAAACATTGATGCTAAGCAGTCGCGATGAAGGCTGCAGGGCATGCAGGCTGCAGATGTGCGCTGGATTGCTTACCTGCGCATCAGTCACTCGCCAGGTGAAGTTGACGTGGTGGATGTGGACGGGGATGGAGGGCATCCGCTGCTGCGCTTTCCTGAAGTCATGCGTGAACGGGGCCATTTTACCCTCAGACACGATTAAAATATCCTCCTCGAAACCTGGCAAAACGAAACACTCGAGCACTCAAACTCTGTTTCAACTGAAGTTATGACTTACACACAGACACGCGAGCAGTTCAACTCATCACCAACTCTACCAACTCGCAGATAAGATGCTCTAGAGACTTACTATCACAATTCTGGCACCATAAAATGCCTTTTTTCTTTCTTTCATTCATTCTTTCTTTCTTTCTTTTTTACCTAATAATATCCTTGCTTGCCTGGCATCAATCCACATGTACAGGCTTCCCTGCTCGGGGGCAGCTCCGACTATCCAACTCCTCAAAACTAGAATAAAGCAGGTCCTAAAACACAGCGGAAACAGGAGAGCCATTAAAGCCATTGCGCACAGAATTCCTGCTAAGGCCCTGTGAACTGCTCTGTTTAATTTTAATCCTCTTTATGCTGAAATCCTGCGCATTAACGGGATCGTCGCTGCGTGTGCTGTTTAGGGAATGAAATGTCCGCGCGCGTCTCAGTCTGCGGCTTTAAATACATCACCAGCTGTAAGGACCAGCTCTGACCACTGGGTGGCGCATAGAGCCCGCACTGAGCCCGCACAGAACCCTCACTGAGTCTGCACTGAGTCCGCACAGAACCCTCACTGAGCCCTCACTGAGCCCGCACTGAGTCTGCACTGAACCCGCACTGAGCCCTCACTGAGTCTGCACTGAACCCGCACAGAACCCGCACTGAGCCCTCACTGAGTCTGCACAGAACCCGCACAGAACCCGCACTGAGCCCTCACTGAGCCCTCACTGAACCCGCACAGAACCCGCACTGAGCCCTCACTGAGTCTGCACAGAACCCGCACTGAGCCCTCACTGAGCCCGCACAGAACCCGCACTGAGCCCTCACTGAGCCCTCACAGAACCCGCACTGAGCCCTCACTGAGCCCTCACTGAGCCCGCACTGAGCCCGCACAGAACCCTCACTGAGTCTGCACTGAGTCCTCACAGAACCCTCACTGAGTCCTCACTGAGTCTGCACAGAACCCGCACTGAGTCCTCACAGAACCCGCACTGAACCCTCACTGAGCCCGCACTGAGCCCGCACTGAGTCCTCACAGAACCCGCACTGAGTCTGCACTGAGTCTGCACTGAGCCCGCACAGAACCCGCACTGAGTCCTCACAGAACCTGCACTGAACCCGCACTGAGTCCACACTGAGCCCGCACAGAACCCGCACTGAGTCCTCACAGAACCTGCACTGAACCCGCACTGAGTCCACACTGAACCCGCACTGAACCCTCACTGAACCCGCACCGAGCCCTCACTGAGCCCGCAATGAACCTGCACTGAGCCCTCACTGAGCCCACACGGAGTCTGCACTGAGCCCTCACTGAACCCGCACTGAACCCGCACTGAACCCGCACTGAACCCGCACGGAGTCTGCACTGAGCCCTCACTGAGCCCGCACGGAGTCTGCACTGAGCCCTCACTGAACCCGCACTGAACCCGCACTGAGCCCGCACGGAGTCCACACTGAACCCGCACTGAACCCTCACTGAGCCCGCACTGAGCCCGCACTGAGCCCTCACTGAACCCTCACTGAACCCTCACTGAGCCCGCACTGAACCCGCACTGAGCCCTCACTGAACCCTCACTGAGCCCTCACTGAACCCTCACTGAACCCTCACTGAGCCCGCACTGAGCCCTCACTGAGCCCTCACTGAACCCTCACTGAACCCGCACTGAGCCCGCACTGAGCCCTCACTGAGCCCGCACTGAGCCCTCACTGAGCCCGCACTGAACCCTCACTGAACCCGCACTGAGCCCTCACTGAACCCTCACTGAGCCCGCACTGAGCCCTCACTGAGCCCGCACTGAGCCCTCACTGAACCCTCACTGAGCCCTCACTGAGCCCGCACTGAGCCCTCACTGAGCCCGCACTGAGCCCTCACTGAACCCGCACTGAGTCCACACTGAACCCGCACAGAGTCTGCACTGAAGTGTTACTTTTAATCTCATAATCACTACCTTGTCAGATCTGATCAGATTTGTGTTTTTATTTAAAGAAATCTATAAATCTTCCAATATATATTTATTTGTATTTATAAAAATGTAGAAAGGCTGTTGATTAATTGTGTTCAGATTGATAAATTTTATGACAAATATACATCATTAATTAATAAAATATTTAATTACACCTTTTTATTTGTATAAGTGTATTTACTTATACACTTATACTCACACATACTCTTTATACGTATTATATTATTAATAGTGGTCTTTGAGTATAGTTATAAATATATTTTTATTAGTAAATTTGTAAGTTTATTAAGTAAATTATATTCCTCTGCTTAAATGAGATTGAACTCATTCAGAGAAAAGCACAATTAAATATCCAAATACTTACTGATGAAATGGGAGAACACAGCAGACACATTTCATCCGAAATATATGTGTAAAGTAAAAACAGAGAGAAACTTTACTGGCTTTAATGTCGGGTGAAGTGAGTGAAGCTGCAGCTCAGGTCACTGAGCAACCTTTAACTCGCCCAGTCTTACCGTCTGCGCGCCGCTACATGTACGTCACTTCCTGTAACGCTTTCTGTGCGAGTTCTGTGCAAAGATGGCGTCCGTGCAGCTAACGGACGAGGAGCTTTTCTCCGAGTTAAAACGCCTCGGCTTCACTCCGGGCCCGGTTACGGAGAACACGCGGCCCGTGTACTTAAAGAAGCTCAAAAAGCTACGCGAGGAGCAGCAGCAGCGGTCCAGGGGCGCGAAAGGGAGGAACAGCAGCGGCATTAGCACTAGCATTAGCATTAGCACTAGCGGCGGTAATAACGGCCACACAGCGGCGGGAGCCGCGGCGCTCCGGGCTAGGCCGACGGCCAGTGACGTCACGCACGTGAACTCGACCCGAAGCCCAGGCACTCGGCCGCTTTTGAACGAAAAGCGAGCGGACAGGAGCGGAAAGTTCGTCCTGGGCTTCAGCTCGGACGAGTCAGACGCGGAGGCGCCGCAGAAAAAGGGAGGCCCGAGCCCCAGCAGGAGAGACCGAGGCTCGGCGCTGCACTCGGTGAGGCCTACACAGGAGACACCCGGCGCGCGCAGGAGTACCGGACTCGGCTTAAACAGTAGCAGCAAATCCCAGCTCGGGCTGTCGGAGAGCAGGAGGAGCGCGCTCGGGGCTCCGTGGTGGGCGGACCGGGGGAGAGCAAGCCTCGGGGACTCGCACCGCGCCGCGGCGGAGGATAAGGATGACCGCGAGCCGGAGGACGCGGACGAGCTGGAAGAGGAGACCGAGAGGACCGGGAGGACTCTGAACGGTAGTAAAGCGCCTTACAGCAGCAAGCTCTCTGGGGATTACTCTGATTCAGACGAGGAGGAAGAGGAGGAAGAGGAGGAGGAAAGGGAACGCCGCCTGCCCTCCAGACGGAGTGTGTCCAAGTTCACGTCCACTCCGTACAAAAGCGTCTGGGAGTCGGAGCGCGTCCGGGAAAAGCTGGCAGACAGCAGGTCCGGCGCCGACAGTCTGGACATGGCGGCTGAGCGCGAGGAGGATCTGAAAAGTTCCTGCTTCACGGGTGTAAACGGCGGCGAGGCCGCGGCGAGCAGCGGGAGCTTCAGCCCGGGACTCAGACCCCGGTTTTCCCCGTATAACAGCCTGGCTTCGACCTACGCCTTCAACCACTCCAACCACACCGCCTCCAACCACAGCTACAGCCACAAGCGGAAGGCCACGGGGCCGGAGGATGAGCTGCTGGAGCAGTTTAAACGGGACGAGGTGTCGGGCACCGGCGGCTTCAGCGCGCACTACCTGTCCATGTTCCTCCTGACCGCCGCCTGCCTCTTCTTCCTGCTGCTCGGCCTCATGTACCTGCGCATGCGGGGCTCCGGAGCCTCAGACGCGGTCACTGGTGAGTGAGTGACCCCGAGGTCCCTGTGTGTGTGTGTGTGTGTGTGTGTGTGTGTGTGTGTGTATAATCTGAAAATGACACAACCAACATACGTGTTTCATGTTCTTTAGAGGAAAAGAAAGCATTCTCTCTGCTCCCTGTTTCACCCCAAAACTTTGCCTTTTAATAACTTTTTGAAGTATTAAAACCAGTCAGTTATCGCCATATAATTACACGATATTTACATTTGTGATATTTCAGTAATTTCGATATATTGTTCTGCCCTGATAAATACCTTCAGTCTCAAAAATAAATATCGTGTCACAATGCTTTAGTGCGTTTTCACAATACATGAGGAGCAGCACAGGATTTTATTTTACTGATAACAAGGCGAAGCTGTGTGATGGTGCACCCTTTGGGCCTTTTCATTCAGTAGCTATTTTAAAATAAATACTAAACTATTTAACAGCACAAAATATTAATAATGAACCCATTTGTCCAGTCAGTTGCTTCCTATAGTGATTGTAATGGAGTTATAAATACCTGATGATCAGAAACAAAAATCATGTTTAATTTGAAATTTTATGTTTTCTTGCAAGTTTTTAAAGAGGTTTAGATTTACATGACGGTTTGCCCTGAAAAGTTGAAAGCGGCAGGCTCGCACGTTACCGGCCGTCACGTCGAGACAGGAAGTGCAGTACGAGGCTGTTGTTGTGTTTCAGGCGATCAGCAGGAGAGCAGCGCCGGAGCCACTGTGGTGCAGAAGTGTTTCCACTCTGTGTACTTTACATGCCGTCACTTACTGGTGTGGCTTTTCCCCCAGTTTCTGATCACTGCCAGTAGCTCTCCCTATCGCACATGAACCCAGGGAGGGCCAGTGCTTACGTGTGCTTCTTCTTCCAGGACACGTGAAGCATCTCACGGCGTCTTTTCGACCCACTGCTCGTGCCGTAACACACACTGAGGAAAGCTCGTACTAGTCTCTTCTGTATTCATGAACTCACACACACACACACACACACACACACGGTTGCTTGGTGTTGCTCTGACGTACTGGCACGCTCCTGATTATGAAAAGATCGTCTGTCATGTGTGCAGACTAATTAATCCGCCTAGTATAATTAATCCCGCCAGACCTCTCCTCGGCCCGATGTGTGTACTGCAGCAGGTGGTGGAAGCGTGCGCTGTAGTTACGGCGTAGGTTATGAGGGACTTTATGATTTAAACGAAAACATTTCTTCTGATAAAGTCAGTAAGAAGTGGCGTTTATTTTCTTTCACTGGTTTAGTAAACCTGCTCGTTCTCTCCGAGAAACTACGAATAAAAAAATGAGTAGTCTGGACACGTGTTTTTGGTCCAGCCACCCGGGATACTGATGTTTACTTCCCCTGATGTATATTCAGTATTTTAGTAGTTTGTGTCTTTTCGGTTTATAGTGTGTTGTTTTCAGTCCTGATCCCGGAGTAGCCCCGCACCGAACACCTACCTCATCACAGCTAATGAACAAAACCTTTCATTCTGGGGAAACACTCGAAGTGCCGTCTTTGCGTTTAATTACCAGCCAGCTATGTCTGAGGAAGCCAGCGCCTGTAGTGAGAGCACGAGTGTGTGGTGTGCCCAGGGAGAGTCTGGACTAAAGAGCGAGCGGCGGACAGACATCTAGGTCACAGACGAGCTAAGGCAGACTAATTGCTTGTCTCTCCAGAGATGTCGGAAGTCTGTGGCCACAGCTACAGCGCCTGACTCTGTCTGCTGGCTGCCCGATCGTATCCAGCACCATCTGCATCATTTGGTTGCTGTTTGGTTTTGTGTGTGTGTGTGGTTTTGGGTGTAGATGTGTATCATTGCAGCAGACGTGTAGCAATATATGGCTTGATCTTTTTCTGTCTTTTATTCTGAAATAGTAATGTGTTGTTAAAGACGATGTGTAGCGCAAATCATAATGCATTTTCTTCTGAAGCGCAACGTGTTTCCAAATGAAACAGGCATTTTATTATTTTTTTAAACATAGTCAGAATTTAGAGGGCTTTTGGAGGTGAGCAAGCATAAAGCAAGCATAATAAGCTGTCAGATATTTCAGGAACAGCGAGAACGTCTCCAAGTGGTTCTGATTAATCTTATCTAATCGCCAGACGCGAACTAATATTCAAGAAAGCAAGAGAAATCAGAATGATTTTTATTTTATGTCCCATTGGAGTAATGACTCTGGGGATTCATGGGGATGGACACCATGCATGAAAGGGTTAAATGTTGAATATTTAAGTTTCTTTAACCAAATAACCTGCTGCGACTGTGCTGCACCATCATTACTGTAACCATTTTAAAGATGATATGCGTTGATTTTTGGATTTTTTTTCTGTCAAAGTGAGTTTTCAGTGAATCACAACTTTTGCTAATAGTATCGGAGGCCCACCTTTGTGCAGACGCCGATGCTTGTGTGTGTCTGCCCTCAGCAGTCATGACAGGGAAATGCAGTGGGATGTAATTCTCTCCTCTGTTCTGACATTAAACCTCTCTGTTTTTTTTCCCCTTTCGCAGGCAGAAGCCACCCATTTGGCGCAGACTTTGATGAAACATACGTAAGTAATTTTATACAACCGCTTGATTGTGGAAGGTGTCATGTGGCCTCCGTTTTTTTTTTTTTTTTTTAAAGAAAAATTTTATATAAAAACAGTAGCGTATGATATTTTACTCTTAAACATACAGGGATTGTATGTATATGATTGTAGAGGGACTTTCGAGGCAGTTCTGCATGCAGAACTTTTCAGGCTCCTTTCTCCTTTTCGGTTTGTGCATGTGGACAAACTTCGATCCTTCGATTCAGACCGCAGAGTTTCAGTAGAGTTCAACTCTAGCGACCGAGAGGGTCGCTGCAAAACATTAACATCGAGCTACTATTGATTTCTGTCTTGATTTTAGTTGTGTGTTTGGGTCCTCTTCGTAAAAGCTCCATTTCCTAAGCCATGTCCTAACCTGGCAGAGGTAACCATGTTTTGGGGAAAAAAATATATCCTGGAATATGTGCATAAACTACGTTGTACAAATTTCAACGCACTTTGTGGAATTTATCGAAACAAATGCTTGCTTAGACTTGTGCACATATTTACACACAGTTCTGTGTACACAGGAGCCCAGTGACTAAAAACAAGGATGTTGTGCATCGAGAGAGAGAGAGAGCAAATTTTCAGTTTTTTTTTTTTTTAGTTGAAAGCTCAGAGCGGCTTATCAGCAGAGATCGATTCTTGAAACCAGTTCTGTTAAATTTGTGCTGTCAGCTGGAGCCTAAGCTGGCGAGAGTAAAGAGTCACACACATGCGATACCTGTTCTACCTGACTCTCGTAAGCCCTTTCAACCAAATGACCTTTGACTACATAATTCAGAGAGAAGTTTAGATATATCAGCTATTTCCCAGCCAGCATTGACTAGCATTTTACCCACAGTAATTCCCTTTGGCCTGGCCTTTACTCAGTTCCCCTACACCAGTACGCAACAGGCTACCTAAACTCAGACTTTCTGATGTCCATAGCTTGATCGGTCTCTTGTTGCAGTTAAAGATCCATCAGTAATATAAATCTAATGGTTTCTTTCCCTCACTTGTCCAGCTGGATTGCGATTACACGTGTTCATTGAAATTCATGACAATTACAAAAACACAGACACATTAATTGGCACACGCGACGTTAGCACACAAAATCAAAATCTCATTCACATTTACGGCATTTGGCAGACGCCCTTATCCAGAGCGACTTACAATAGTGCTTTGAAGTCTATCAAAAATACATTC
>CM074962.1:16854655-16867520 GCA_037577455.1 Pangasius macronema
CAACTCAGAATTTATATATAATAATCCTAATATTTATGATTTATTAGTTTGTGTAATTACTTTTGAGCCTGTGAAAATGGAGGGGCTGTGTAGCTGGAGACTAGCGCTCATGCTGACCCACAGTGGACATGTGAGCATCAGAACTGGACCATGGAGCAATGGAAGAAGGTGGCCTGGTCTGAACAATCACATTTTCTTTTACATCATGTGGACGGCCAGGTGTGTGTGTGTCACTTACCTGGGGTAGAGATGGCACCAGGATGCACTATGGGAGGAAGACAAGCTGGTGGAGGCAGTGTGATGCTCTGGGCAATGTTCTGCTGGGAAACCTCNGATGTTACTTTGACACGTACCACCTACCAAAACATTGTTTAAACATTATTTATTATAAATACAGAAATCTTTTTTTTTAACTCTAAGAAGGGGTGTCTTATACACCGGAGAGTCTTATAGTCTGGAAAATGCAACATCTCTTCTCCTGCAAGGTTTCCATTTAGAATGGGGTGCTTCATGTTCTGCTCACAATACTCACTCGCTTTTTCTCATCATCTTTTTCTCATCAAAGGTCTTTCTCCTGCTCGAAAGATGTTGGTCATTTTAGGATTAGTCTCACAAGCCAGACCTCTAGCTTCATCAAGTCTGTATGAGGCAATTTGACTGACAGGACAGATGGTCAGCCACAGACCATTTTTCACAACCTGTCAGTAAACACGCAAGATCATCTCATTCACTAACCACTGATTGTTTAAAAAAATATCTAATATACTTTTAAAGACTGGATCCCATGAGACTTTCTTTTTAGTCCGATGACTATAACTTGCTCAAGGTTTTCTTTCTTACTGGAAATTGTCACACAGAAGTGGAGAGAGCTACTCACACTGTAAACATCAACATTCTGAAGGTTGTGGCCAGAAAAGTGGACAAAAGATCCACTGATGTTTATCTTCTGTCCATGATATAAGGATCTGAGGCTGAGGCTATCCTAAGGTTGACCTCTTGTGTCCGTGGTATGTGTCCGACTCTGTGCCTGACTCTGCTGACTTTGTGTTTTATTTTTCTGTCCTTCCCGTACCCCGCCTTTTTTTTTGTTTTCTAGCCTGAGCCTCCTGCGGCAGCGTCCATCGTGGTAGCGGCATCCATGTCTGGGTTCAATCTTCTGCATTTGGTGACCAAAAGCCAACCTGTTAAACTCAAGGCCTGCGGGCTTCCCTCAGGTCCACTGGAAGCTGTGTGTGTTTGCAGTGTGTGCCGTGTGTGTAGCGTGCTCTGCCTCTGCGAGGTCTAACACACGCTTTTCTCTGTGTGCGCACTCGTGAGTGTTTGCGTGAGCAAGGGGTACGTGATGACGTCACTTACAGGAAAAGCCGCCGTTTGGATTTAGTGCTAATCTAGGAACAGGATTCTGGGATTCAAAAACTATTTGTTGGCCCTTATTTAGGATCTGACTCGATTAGTGTTCACCTGTAAATGGGAAAAACAGCACAGTGAAAATGAACACCAGTTTAAAAAGAAAAGGGGGGGGGGGGTTGGAGAGGGTTTGGGGGGTTGCTTTTTCTGTATTTGACAACTCCTTGCCAGATTTCATCACTCTCTTTCCTAGACTAGATTCTTCAGTTGTTCATGGATTAACATCTAACTTTTTTGTTTTGACTTCCTTTAAGCTTGCATGCACAGCTGAGCTTCAAATGGTTTTGGACAAAAAGTACTTAATGCACCATGGCCTTATCCTTTCCACATGACCCTGAATGAGGTGTCCGAGTCATGGTCATCCTCCTGGCGTTCACGGTAGGATGGGACAGTTGGGACAGATAACGCATTTGGCCTTATGGATGATCCATTAAACATTTGGGAAAATGTCCTGGAGACTTTGCATCCAGTGTCACTGAGCAAACTTTATTTAGAAGTTTCTTTCTTTTTTCTTTCTCGCTCTTTCTGTATCGTTTTTCTTTTGTTCTTTTTCTTTCATTCTTTTTTCTTTCTTTCTTTCTTGATCATTGTGCTTTGTTGCTAGCTTTCTCTCTCTCTCTCTCTCTCTCTCTCTCTCTCTCTCTCTCTCTCTCTCTCTCTCTCTCTCTCTTTTTCTCTGTCACTTTCCTTTTCTTCGTGTGTATGTCTCTCTAATAGGATCCAGAAGTCCTCTCCCTGTGAGAATATGGGGGAGTCCTGTAAGGAGGGGACTCTCCTCTCCTCTCCCTTCTCTCCTCTGCTCTCCTCTCCCCTTCTCTCTCCTCTCCTCTCCTCTCCTCTCCTCTCCTCTCCTCTCCTCTCTCCTCTCCTCTCCTTTCCTCTCCTCTCCTCTCCCCTTCTCTCCTCATTTGTGTCAGAAGTAACTATGTACTCACTGGACAGAGAAAGACCGATCAATGGAGCCCATTCACCAATGGGACCCTTTAAAGACCCCATTATTTTCCTCCTTTCACATGGTTTCGATCTTGTGGGGAGGAATTCTCCACATAGCACAAGTGGCAGGAGCTCCAGTCTCCCAACACACGGCCTGCACCAAAGCAGGAGCTCTGAGAATAACACAGCGGCGTTGAACCACCACGGGCCTCACATGCACAATGAAAGTAGTCTTATCCACTGAGGGGGCTAAATTAGGATTATCTGAAAATTAATTGGGATTTTAGTGAATTTCAACATAATTTACAAAATTTCAACTCCTCTTTACTCAGTCTTTAGGGCTGTAAGATGTATAATTCCATTATTTATGTATGACTGGCCAAGTATGCAGTCAGTCCTGGATTTGCCCTGTAGATGTCACCATTGTTGCAATGCTGGATAGCTTGGGCTCCTTCTAATGCCAGTAGTGGTAGGTATTTCCCCTGGCTAAGAAATATTGACATGGATGTTTAACTGAGGTAAAAAAAAAAAAGAAGTTTGACTGTGAATAATGAACAGTGTAATACTTTGGCTGTAGCACATACTTTTGCACTGACCCACTGTCACATGCTGTACAGTTTTTCCAGGCAAGAGTCAACATACATTGATTAAATTAGCTCATCGTTTTAATCATATCATATACTCTTTATCTCATTAATTAAAATTGCTCAGCGAGGACCCAGATTTCCAAAATGGAGCATGCGTGCCTGATTTTAATGCGATTTCCAGTCTTCAAGCATGACCGAGTGCATGCTTGCGTGTGTATAAACGTGACACATCAGTACAGCGAGCACTGACTCATGCTTGGAATTATGCAGAAACAGGTCGTCTTTAAAACTGCTGTATGATGGCTTCATTTGGTTTGCATATTCTTTTGCAGTGCAAATTTCAGTAGTGTGTTTTTAACGTGCNAGGACACTCACTTGCATCCCACCCCACGTATTCTAGGGACATGCCGCTCCAAGACGACCTGGCCCAGAAGCTTCTCTCAGGAAGAGCTGAGGAAGCGGCTGACACCTATGCAGTACCAAGTTACTCAGGAAAAGGGCACAGAGAGGTGAGACCATCCACACCGGAGATCAGAGGTGTGTCACCGTCACGACGTCCCAAGACTTTTATCTTGAACCTTGTAGGGTACGCAGCGACAGTCTAGAAAACTGAACAAACTAGAGCTGTGTTCTCAAATCGCTTACTTATCTTCTTTATTTTTTAGACAGGTTTTGAGTATTAACACAAACCAGTTCCATCATTGCGATTTACTGAGTTTAAAAAATATATATAAATTCCTGTCATGTAGCTTACAAACCTACTGAAAGGTTGGTTTTGTGTACAAGTAGATCTACTTGATCTACTAGATTAGTAAATATTTTTACGTGTAAGGTCATACGCTATTTGACATGCAGCCCATGACAACAATCAACAACACCAAAAGTTTTGAAGAATCACATGGAAACCATGGAAACCGTACAGAGACGTTGTGGCTCTGACACGCCATCTAGTGGATAAGGCTCTTAATCGTCCGGATGTAAGAAAGTTACGATTATGAGAACAGTGCGGTTGCGTAGCTGCAGCGTATACACACACAGTCACGTGTCAGGTACAGTCCTGACCTGAGCTTCCACTGTGTTCAGATGGTTTCATATTCACCGCACTAACACACCCTGACGCATCAGTGAATGGCAATTAAAAACGCAGCAAAAAACTGAACATGGTGGGTTGCAGAGTAAAAAAAAAAAATACCGGAAAGATCTAGAAAGGGTTTTGAGGTTTGTTTTTTTTTTCTTTTTTTTGTTGTCATAGGAGCCATTGACAAATTGCAGCTTTAGATAACTGAAATGTTCTACAGTGCAGCCCGAAAGAGTGAAGCCTCTTTTTCCCTGATGGTTTTTAGTATGTTTTGTCCTCTTTATTCCAACCTTTTGCATATTTTTTTTTTTCCTCTCGGTTTCAGAGAGCTACAAAAATATTCGAAATATCCGCCCTGGTGATTTACGGCTACGAAATGCATCAGAGATTTGTCACATGAGCTTTCTGTAGTGCCGGATGGATCGTTGCCTGCTGCCTGTCCTGCGCCTGCTGCCGTCTCTGTTTGGCCTGTCTGGGTTAAGGAGACGAGAGCGCTGACGATGCCAGCCTGCAAAGCATGTCGTGTTTGCAGAGAAGAAGGCAGAACTCTGTTACTTTTTTTCCCCTTCTCTGGTTGGGTTCGGTCGTGGCAAAGCACACGTGGGGAAAGTATTTATCGGCCCATTGGCAGGAGGAATGTGAAAAATGCCCCAGGCCCTGAGTCTGCGTGTGGGTGAGGGTGTTGAGTTTTCTGAGGCCTGCGGCTTGCAGACGATCAGAGGTTACAAAACCAGGCTGCTCCCCTTTTAGATATTCCCTCTCTCTGCGTGTCGCCCTCACTGCAGCCTGATCTAAACCAGCCATGTTCAAGCAGATCAGCCTCTTAAGCAGCGTGGTGAAGATTAAACTGTTTATAAATCACGTTGATTCTCATGACACTCTTAACCAGATGCGATGAGCAAGAATAACACAACGATAACGTTAACGACCCTCGGACATGTTTGGTTGACGTGGATGGTAATGGCTTTTAGGTCAGTTGAGAGAGATTTAGCAAGCGCCTTCAGACACCTTCAAACACTGAGGAAGTCTGTATGAGAGCATGTAACTAATTAAACCTGCCTCTGTTCGTTTTAGTGCGTTCGGCGGAGAATATACAGACCACAAAGAGGAGGGGATCTACAGGTGTGTTGTCTGCGGCGCTCCCCTGTTCATGTAAGTTTTTGCTATGTAAGTGTGCTATTTTTAATGACTGTTCACAATTCTCATAATTCACCTCCCATCCATCTCACACCATCTCACGCCAGTAATATCATTACTTTACTTTAAAGCTAGATCAGATCTCACTAAACTCTTCACAGCTTGCTAACAAGATATTAGGAACGGTTTGATGTGCCTGGAGCACACGTGTCTATCTCTGATCCTGCGCGATTGGTGGGTCCGAGCTTCTCCACGCACGTGGCCCAGCCGCAGCACGAGGTTAACTCTACCTGACAGGGCGTCCGAAGGCAGCCCAGGAGCCATTACCAGGTCGCCTTTTTCCCATAGCTCGCTGGAGAGCTTCAAAGGATGCTGAATTTATGGCTTGCATTAACCCATATCTTACGGACAATGTTCTCAAAGGAGACAGACAAACCCTTCATACCTCCCTCCCCAACTTCCAAACTATGCGCTCAGAGAGCACAAATTGCCTACTTATTGCTCGCTAGATATTTCCCAAGTACAGGGTTTTTTTTTTTTTGTGGAGGGGAAAAAAGGAATTAGAGAAAATGAAACACTCGGGAAAGAGTTGGCTTTGTAATGGAAGATTGAGCTCAGCGTTGGACCGTGACTTGACGTTAGAGAAACATAGTCCCCCATCAGGTGTAATCCTTTCTTTCTCTGAACCTGTTGTTAGACAGCTCGGCTCTGAACAGTTCAACCTTTCAAGCCCTAGTAAATTATTGATCGATTGATTTATTTTTACTTTTTTTTGTTGCAGGTCAGATAAGAAATTTGATTCTGGCTCAGGTATGTATCAACCAATCTCTCTCATCAGAACAATCAGCTGTATTTTAAGGATGTGGATATCTAATGTACAGATATTTTCGCACCCAGTTCATAAGCCAGTGCCCACTTTGAGTATTGTTTTATATTCACACTTCTGAAATCTTCATTTTTAATCATATCCATGCAGAAATATAAACTCGCTGCCTTTGACCCCTCTCTCTCTGTCTCTCTCTGTGCTGCTCGTACTCCTCTGAAGGGAGACGTTGACCTTTTTGCCCTCTTTATGGTTGATTGCGAGGCCGAATGTGTACTCAGTCTGCTGTCTAATAAGGCACTAAGTGCAGGCTACAAAGGTTCACATTCTTATTAATCTACTCGCGTGAAGTAGGCTAACACACTGACTTTAACAAGCTGACGGAATATCCAGCCAGTTATTTTAATGAACGCTATCAGTGTCCGTGAGATTAATGTATTGCCAGTAAACTTTAGGCCGCTGTCATTTGTAATCCTTCGCAAATTCTCTATTTGTTCGCATCAAACAACGCTATTCAGTTTCATTCGCAATTAGCGCATTTGTTTTTAAATCACGCTGGATAAAAATGAATATGTCTAGTTTACTACGCCTTGGAGCTTTGCAGCAATGTTTTTTGGAGCGAAGTCTTGCAGTTTTAAGTTTAGTTAGGCCTCTGCAGTGTGTTAAAGGTCACAGGCATGGGCCCAGTAAAATGTATTATTTCAAATTCGTTTAGATTTTTTTATTTTTTTATTATTATTTTTTTTTTTTTTTTTGTGGCTGAGCATGACACAATACGAATACTATTCTGGGAACAGTTTGTTAATGTCTCACAGCTCTGCAATCCAAAACATTTTCTCTTGTGGTGTTATGTACGCTATTTTTATTCCGTCTCCGTTCAACCTACAAGCATGCATGAATTCCCCACAGAAAACAACCTGTAATAGGAACCATGTGGGCCCACAGTGAAAAATAGGATTTTTCCTTGCACCAAGTGATTTCTGTCTTCGCTGCGGAGACCAGAGCCAAACCTCCTGCGTTGTATGCAGCCCATGTTGCAGGCCAGCCTCATATAGACTCAATTTCCTGTTTTGTTAGAGCACTGCTACACTGCTCCATTCACTGCTCTGCTCAGTCCACCGATAAAGCTCCATTAGATCAGTGCAGAAGCGATCCACCGGGATTCTCCTGCTCTGACTCATAGGATTTCTATATTCCCCCGAGAGCTTCCTGTATCTGAGTGGAATTTTGTGGCTTTGTAGTTGTGGCCAAGCACTGCCTCCCTAGCTAGGGAGGAGGAAAGGGGGAGAGGGTGGCTGAAGCGTGCTGGGCCTGGGATCGGGGAGCGGCAGAGCAGGGAGGGGGTGAGGAACTGCCTGGTGCTTTTAACCACAGATAGCATCGCAACGATGAGTCGTCTCCGCCGAGCCTCGACTCTGTCATGATCACATCAATAATACCGCTTTTGCTAATGATGCAACTGCGCAACGTGGAGCAGCCTCGTGTCAATGAGAGCTTGCGCTCCATGGGATCTCTGGGATAAGCCCCTGTTGATGTTCAGCATATGGTCTCAACAGTCAGGGCCCCACGTCTAGCTGGCTCAAAGGAAAAAGCCTCTAGAATTACCAGTGCATGGTACCGCTTAGCAATTAAGAAGGAACATGCTGTTGGTTATTGAACTTGGGGTGAACAACAGGATAAAGCTGGGGAGGTGAAAACTTGAGGGAGGTTTATTTTCAACCCAGACCTCTTCTCCCGCTTCACTATACCATTTTTGTTTTATAAATACGTTTTTAATCTGTTTCGAATCAAGCCAGACTTCAGGATAGGATGACTAGAGAGGGAGAGGAAGAGAGGGAAGGCTTGCCGTGTCAAATATTTCTCTCTTTTTTTTTTTTTTTTTTTTACATGCGCTTTGCCTGCCAACTTTTACTTCATAACCTCTGAATCAGCGGCGGTTGTGAATGACTAATTCAGACTCGGATTGTTTCAAACTGTCCTGCGTGACTTGAGAACTCGCGAGAGTCGCAACTCGCTCGTACTTCACTGCACCACACTGATAGGAAGCACAAGAAAATTACCTTAGTCTGTGGAGCAAGGTCAGTAACTGTTATCACTGTCCATATTAACGTAGAAAGTTTGCTGGGGAAGCCTACACACACACGACCGTGCCTGCTGAAGCGGTACGAGAGCGAGAGCTCCACAGCTTGCTCTCCTCCAGACTCTCCTGCTACTCAGGAAGCCATGAGGAGGACCACCCATGAGCCGGCGTGGCCGCTCTTTCCATTCGCTCCCCTTTCAGAGAGCCGAAATCTTCCACATAAAAGCCATGCGGTACAGAGATAGCCTGCCACACCAAGGAGAGTCAGGCAGACATTTTCTGTGACTTTTATTTGACTTCCTCTGCTTTCGGTTAGACTGTAACCACCTGTAAAAGCGTGCGGTACACAGTAGTTCTCTGTCTCTCAGTGGAGAGCGCGCCGTGCTCACGTGCCGTCTTTTTCTCAGACGTTAATATTGCGCTTGTGTNNTATGCTTCTTATCCTGTATGATGAAAATGTGCAAATCCTGTCACCCTGAGCCCGCATGCTCCACGTCTCAATAAAGGCCACTGCTTCATTCTGTCCTTTAATTACAAGGCAAGCAAAGATCTCACTAAGCAATGAAAAGAAAGTTGGAGAGGGGGTACGCCAAACATCTAGTCTGGAATGAGTTGCAAAAATAAACGCTTAGCGGTGGTTTGGCAGGCTCCGATAAAAAGACACTCCAAGTGCTAAGACAGAGAGGGAAAAGCCAAGATATAGTAGGGGGATTCCATTCTACTGGTGCTTCCAGGTTAGAATAAAAACAAGGATAAATATACACACGCACTACCACACACACACACACACACACACACACCACAGATTCTCAGATTTACAGTGCATACCACAACAACGTCCTTCCATTTTTTTATTTATTTATTTTTTTTCTCCCCCCACAGGATGGCCGTCCTTTTTTGATCTCATCAAAGAGGACTCGATAACACTGACGGATGATTTCTCTTATGGCATGCACAGAGTGGAGACTAGCTGCAGTCAGGTACATTACTCACGATCACACCAACACAAAGATTCACCACAGGAATATAATGGATGGATCTGAAGATCGGTTGAATTTAATGCAGAATGTGATCAAACTCTGTACAAGCGAAATTAACTTTGCGCATGTTTTCAGTGTGGCGCTCACCTCGGACACCTCTTTGACGACGGCCCCCGGCCCACTGGAAAGCGCTACTGCATCAACTCCGCCTCACTCAGCTTTGAGCCAAAAAACGTTGCTCCTGAAGGGGCGGAAGCAAGTGGCGCTACAGGCCAATCATCATCATCATCATCTTCTAGTAAGAGTGAGCTTTGAGGGGAATTTCGGCAGACCGGTCGAGTATTAGAACATTGACGTATATCCTTTAGAGTTCACTCCTGGATGATCAGGTTCAGGTCAAGCCTGATGCGTTACAGGTGAGCCTGGCAATAAGACAGATACATCCTCCACCAACCAGAACGCTATTCTGTAGCGGTACTTAAACAGCATTATTTCAATGGCCTTGACTGACATGCTCTACTAGTCAGTCACCCATAAAAATTCCCCTATTACAGAGATGCATGTTACCTGAAACGGCTCTCCAAGAATCCGCTGTGTGCTACTGCTTTTCCCATCTGCCAGTGGCTTTGATAGAGCAAGACTATGGACTGTGAGATTTTTTTTTTTCTTCTTCTCAAAAATATAGTGGAACATTGTTGCTTGGAATTGAACTATATATGTGTACTTTCACAGAGCGATGTGTTGTTTTTGAAGTGACATTTGATATCTGGAGGTCGTGGGTTTAAGGAAAATGCTATGCAAAGTGCTCCTGCGAACGGTAAAATAAACACCAAGTAGAGAACAAAGCATTCTTTCAAATAAAATGGAACATATGACAAATGTTTAGTCTGAACACAAATGTAGCCTGACTTTTAAGGGTGGGTTTTTTTTTGTCTTCCTGCTTGTGGTGCCTCTTTTTTCTCCTTGCCTTGACTATTTTTTTGGGGGGGGGGGTTTGATTTACAGATGGTGTTGACAGTTATGATTAAACAATTATTGAGTCCTGTTTGGCGTACGTTGTGTCGTGAATATATCTGAACATATAAAGGCACTTAACCTACAGCATGTCGAGGAACGAATGTCTGCGTGCATGTGGAATGACATTCTGTTTTAGGATGGCTTTTTGATTTTCAGAGAAAGTCACCATGTAAGTTCTGAACTGGGAGTTACAGCTACACCGCGTAAAGAGCTGGTCCACATGGAGTGATTTTTGTTTTCATCAAGAGTGTTAGGCCATTTAATGATTCGAATGGCTGATCTACCAAACCAGAACAGTTCAATAAAATGTGGAAAACTTCAACTGAGGAGGAAAACCCCCCCCCAGAAAAAAAGCATTCAAGTAATTGGGGTATTAAAACGTATAATCTTTCATCTTAATCACAATAATGAAAGGAAATCCTAAGCTTTAGCTAATCTAGCTAGCCTAAAATGGTTTTTGAGCCGTTTACAATTTTCCACATCAGCAGAAATTTATAACAATAATCTCACACTGATTTAAAACGACGCCTTTTATTACTCAGACTTTTCCCACACTGATCATGTTTGCACGTGTAACTGATAATATATATGTTACCTGAGTTCAGAATTTCACATTGAGCAGAATATGGTCCAACTCCAGGCCTATCAGAGGCTTGAACTATATCAATATTTATCTGTTGTTCCACGTCCCTTTGAAGCTGTTCGGCAAAGAGCTTTTAGTTCCTTGAATGGAAGGTCAATGTTTGTTCGGGTGCTGTTTAAATGTGTCACAGACGTGCTGAAGAGACCAACATAAGACGATACTCCTGGAACTGATAGCATGCTGGAAAACCAGTCAAAATGAACCTGGAAGAGGCTTCTTTCGTCTTTTAAGATCCTTTTTTCTGTCATTCATGCTCAGCAACAATGATCATGTTCACTCCTTTTAATTCGATAGTCATACTGCACCTAGTTTTATGTAGTTTTATACATATATGTATTGAGTTGCAGTATAACTATGGAATTAAAATATGTATATATTTTACAATACATATATGTAGTAAATTGAGACACACAAATGACGGAGGGGTCACAGTGGCTTAGTGGTTAGCACTGTTGCCTCTCACTGCTGGGGTTGGGGGTTCAGTTCCCATCTCTGGGTGCTCTGGGTAAAGACGTGCGTTGTAGGCTGATTGGCATTTCCAAATTGCATGTAATGGGTGTGTTAGTGCCCTGTGATGGGCGGGCCTGCTGTCCAGGGTGTCCCCCACCTTGAACCCCAAGTTCCCTGGGGTAGGCTCCAGGCTCCCCATGACCCTGTCTAGGTTAAGTGGTACAGATGGATGGAATTATACTGGCAGATTTGGCCAAATTTTAAATATACACTTTAAATTTACACATATTTTCAAACAAGGGTCGTATTACAAACGGTATTACTGGTATCATAACATTTGCATAGATGGTTTCAGTGCTTACAGGTCAAAGCATTACCCCCTTAGTATAGTTTATTTTGGTGCATTATTGATTGGAGAATGTCAGGAGAATGTCACCTCAAGGTACCATTGCAGAGAAGTCCCAGGTACTCAGAGTTTTTTTTTTTTTTTTTAGCACGAGTGGGTGGTGGTGCTCTTGGTGGGTGGCTGGAAGTGCTCCAGAGCTCTGCAAGGTGACGTAAGCCCTGCTCGCCAGCCTCTCTGCTCTACTGCTGTTTAGAGAACAGGGTGACCACCCTTACTCCGCGAGTGTGGGAAAAGTCGTCCAACGGGTCCGGCACTGAGAGTGTTTACGTTACGAATGCAATAAAGAATATTTACAAGTCAGGTGTGTTTAGACTGGGGGACGATGGTGTAGAGGAAGGCCGTTGGCTGAGGGTGTAGGTTTTGGGGGGTGGGCAGCTGGAGTCTCTCAAGCCAATTTTCAACATCATGTCGTCTTTTCCCCCGGAAAGCAAACAATCATGTCATTTACAGAGCAGCAATGATCATGAAAGACATTTTATGGATGTCACAAAATGTGGGGTGTCTTTTGAACCAGTGCTGCAAGTCTGCCTATTATCACCATTAAACTTTGAAACTGTCACAACCTGGACAACCTTGTGCTAATACTTTTAGAGGAATACTGTTCTGACAGCGCAGGTATCCCTCAGATGGGTCCTCTTCTGTAATTAATTTTTACTGTGCCACCACAGTTGGTGCAGCTGTGCTAAGCTAGCAGCACCATTAGGAAGCACCTTGGAAGGATTAGCCCAAACACAAGGACACATACCAGCAGCACTACCATCACAAAACGCAGTCTGTTAACTCCAAGATCTCCAGGCTGTTCACCACATAATCATGTACCTACAGTTCTGGAGCCACTACTGGTCATGCAGACTTAACACCATAGTGTTGACGATAGCTTTGCTTAGACTGTGAAAGACTGCACAAGGTACTGCATTTTAGTAAAGACCTATGACTACTTTGTGGGCCTTGTCCAGGGTGTGCAACGGTTTGTATTTGCAACAAGCCATCATACACTATATGGACAAAAGTTTGTGGACACCCGACCCTCACACCCATATGTACCCAAAAGCTGGAAGCACACAGTTACACACAGTTGGTGGATGGTGGTGATATTAGGCGGGAGGACTAAAATCTATCAGTAGCTCAACAATTAAACTATTCGGGTTGACCAGTATATTATAGCCTGTAAGCTCTAACCATATCTAACCTTGTCTTCACTGGAGCTAAGAGGCCCAAACCTTCTCCAGCATGACGATGTCACATGTCCTGTACACAAAGCGAGCTCCATGAAGACATGGTGTGTGAAGGTTGGAGTGGAAGAACTCGAGTGTCCTGCACAGAG
>CM074962.1:16879071-16897289 GCA_037577455.1 Pangasius macronema
ATTAATTACAGTTACATCATTCAGATTGAACAGTAATGCGTCCTAAACAAATAGACAGAGTATTCTTTGTTTTCTTGGTTTTTTTTTTTTTTTTTTTTTTTTTTTTTGGAAAGCTTGCCAGCTTCAAGGAACTGGGATCTCACCGGACAAAACAAAAGAAAGCGGTGTGAGGTTCCTACTCTAATGTGGAGCTCAGAGACCAACTCGCTGAATCAAACACTGAATTTTTGCCCGAAGTGTTTGGGCAGAGGGAAAAATACGTCTTTTCTGTTTTGGGGGAAAATAAGTTAACACAGAACCTGGCAACTCTGCTCATAGAACAAACTGGGAAAAAACCATTCCAGTACAGGACAGGTCCACTTCCAGTTTAAATCTGAATTCGAAAACAGACACGAAGTACAGTGCTGTGCAAAAGTCTTGGCACCATATATTTTTTCTTTTAGTACAAACTTTGTTAGACTTTTCGTTTCTGATTCAGTACAAAAACTTTTTAGACTCCAGACATTAGTTTTCCAGCACAGAATGAAATGTTACAGTAAAATGTTTGTGTGTCAGTAAAGAAAGCAGCAGATTGCGTAAGATAAGAGCCACTTTTCAGATAAAAACAGAATGAAGGCTTTTGGTTTCGCTGCAGAAATAAGAAGCGAGTCGACAGTCGAAGTCTCCAGAAGAACTGCGGCTGCTTCTGCAAGATGCTCAGTAACACTTACAGCTCATTTCCTTATAAACCTGCACACACTGCACCTGAGACACTGAGGATTTATTTAAAGCCGAGGATCTGCACATTAAACACTCACTCTGGGTCATTTTTTAAATATAGAAACATTAAATTTCATTTAATTTCATTATTGTTAAAGGTATCTTTGCTCTATAGCATTTCTTTGCATGCGCCTAAGACTTTTGTACAGTATAAATAAATAAATATATAATATTACACACACACACACACACACACACACACACACACACACACACACACACAAATATATATATATTAGAGCATTAAACAGATACAGAGATACAGATACAGATAATGGCATACTGTTACACCCCTATTACACGATATTATTTTCCTTAGTGTTTTAGATACTTTTAGATGGTGCCACATTATGATCTTGTCACATTTAAGTATAAAAGAACAAACTAAAAAATGTGATGATCTGAAATTCAGTCCGAAATTTGATGCAACGTTCAACACAACTTCCACGCTATTGATCTGAAACCCATCTTTAAAATGGTTCTCCATACTGAGTTTATACTGAACACCATCACCTACAATCTCTTTTATATATCAGGCCTTTTCTGTTGTGCAGAGTTCACCCCTGCCTTCTGCTTCTCTACTCCAAAACACACCAATCAATCACATGACTTCATGGAATGAACCCGAGGCCGTGGGCTTTCCCGCCCCGCCGTCATGAGCAGATCACCAGCACAAACACGGTGAATGTGAGATAGTGTGTCAAAGCTGATAAGGCTCTAGGTTTACCTGTGGCCTGGCCCCCTCACCTGCCCAGGAGACCCCACAAACAGCCTGCTGCAGGCCATTGTGTGTCGTGTTTGTGCACAAACACAGCACTCTGGGAAGTGTGTATTGCCTTAGTTGAGATTCTCAGGGTCTGAGAATGTAAAGAGTTTATGTTTTCACTCGCGTAACTTGAGCCAAAGTCCGAGGCTTTGACTGAACGCTTCTGGACTCCCAAGTAGTGAGTGGGGAGAAGCTTGGATTCAAGAAGTATGGAGATGTCATCCACTTTAAATTTGAAAATTCATCTGTCGTTAAATTCATATAAATTTGCACAATTCAATTTGTATGGAAGTTTACTAAGGTTGAGGTTAGGGTAAGGGTCTGGGTTAATGGCTGTATCTTTCCTTATGGCTTCATTTGTATGAATTCAAAAAAAAAATTCTTATGAATTTTGCGATTCACAATTTTTAGCTACAAAATTCACAATAGCATGATTCCTAAGTCATGTTGAGAAAATGAGAAGAGTGCACTGACTGTGTGTGTGTGTGTGTGTGTGTGTGTGTGTTCTCAAACAACACCTTTTTCCTCGCCCGAGCACAGAACACTATACCAGCTTCCTCCCTGAAACACTTCCCAAAATACAGGATGAGTTCACGGAGGTTAATTTGCACTTCGCCCAGCTCCCTTCACCTTGCCCTTCTCAACTCCATTAGGCGCATGAGAGCCTGCAGACTGCACAGAGCAGCTTTCCCTACTGCTTTCAGCCTGTGGGAGTGAGTCTGAATTCACACACATTGTCCCATGTCCCTTAAAGGTGGCCTGGGAGACAACCAGATGTCCATGTGACCTTAGAAGGGAGTCAACGGGAAAAGCAGCCCAGGATAATAATTTGTCTCTGTGGTCTGGGGGGGATGTCTAACACCCCTCTTCCCTCCCTTCCCCAGCATTACAACTGGCCCTAGATAACCCCTTCCTGTGCTTGTTACTACACAGACAGTACCACTGTGTGGTCAGTGGTGCTCCAATGCCACTTCCCCCACCCAAGGCAATGGGGTGGCCAACCATCTGGATGCATTTTCTTCCCCCTTCAACTACTATATTTAATTTGCTAATTTCCTATGCAAAGACGAGGAGCTTTGAAAAGCCAACGCTCGGTATCTTTAAAACTATGACCCCTAAATAAAACGTAAAAAAAAAGCTTGCAAAAACATTCTTGGATGAGAATACAATATTGCAATTCAGTGTCTGTGGTCTTAAGTAACTTTACGAGTAGTGTGCAGGGGTGCTCATTCGTTCCTGTTCGCTCTTCTTGCTAGCCCGGTGTCTGGAGGCTAGCAGGCTTTTAACACTCTGTGTCTGGTGTAGCTGTAGGGCTTCAGAAGCTCAGTCCCATGTCCCAGAAATGCAGCTCATGCATCCGTGCTTGAACACAATGAAATGGTTAAAACTGACACTGGGTAGTGAGGGTCTGGGGCTGCTCTGTTTTTAGTGTGCAGTGCTGGACAAGTTCCTCAATTTGTTCTTCGCTGTCCATAAAAAAGGGGGACAAATCTATCTATGTTCAGCACAAAGAACGTGTTTAAGGTGCACAAGCTCCTTCTTCTTCTTCTTTTTTTTACACCTAAAATAGTCTTCACATTTTAACATATTAACCGGGATGACTGAGGGACTGAGGGGGGATATATAGCTGCCTCAAGCACGTGCAATAATCAACCCCCAGTGAACACTGAAGAAAAATGGCAGTGCAGTCTTTACTCTTTTATTCCTTGATGATTAATGGAACCAAAAACGCCATTTTTTTTTAACCTAGGGAGAAAAATACTTTTTTTTTTTTTTTTTGCACAATGTGTGCATTTGAGTCAAGCGCTTCCGCCTTCACGAAAGTTTCGAGTGGCCCGTAATCGATCTCGCTAGGACTTTCAGCAGTGGTTTGCGGCAGTGCCTATTGATTGGCCTCGTTTCACGCGCCTGCGCTCGCGACGCCGGTCTGTCTGCGGGGGCGGGGCCTCAGGAAGAGCGCGGCGAAATTCCTTTCTGGTCCGCCTTCTCCGGGGGACGGGGGGCCCGGGGCTGTTTTTTATGAATGAACTGAATACCAGCGACAAATGAACCCACTCTCTTTCACAGGAAACTCTGGACCTCTTATGCTGCGGAGTCAACCACACCGTTTCCACTCCCCCTAATAAAAACGGTCTTCAGATGTGCAAGGACACTTTGGACCGGAAAGCAACAATAACACACCTATGCACACTGAATGCGCTTCCCTTGATTTGAGGTGTTTTTGGTTATTAATTTATTTCTCCTCCCTTCTCTGCTGTGGCAGAATGTGCAAGCCTGAGCTGGACTCGGTGTGCAGAGGGTTAGGGGAGGACTTTGCCGTCCCCCCTGTTGTCAGGCAGGCTCGGTCAGATCGTGGGAAAGGGCCTCCACGTAAGGCACTTCATTCTCAGGCCCTGTTGTTCTTGTGTAATTGATCTCGCCGCGCGCCGATGGGCGGGCCGCTTCAAAGCCCACCGACTGCTGGAGGTCCGTGTGCGAGTTTCACTCCATGCACACATGCAGCTGCAGCAAGCGGCTAAAGCACAAGCCTCAATGCACTTCTGCTTTGTTCACTATTATTAGCAGTAGTAATAGTAGTAGTAGCAGTAATAGTAGTAGTATCTTTCCACAAATGTGTGATGTCAGTAATATTTCATTTTCAGTTATCAGTTTATATTTAATTTAACCATGCATGTATCTGATTGCTGCATATTAAATAAATACCTGACAGTGAAGCGAGCACTCAGAGCACGCCTGATCAGGTTACGCCATTGTATCACTCTTTGCATGAAACTGAGCAGCCATTATTAAATGACTTCAGTAATGGCTAATATTAAAACCTGCATTTTCTCTTGGTCTCTTTAAAGCAGCTGGAGCGCGTCCAGTAACATGAATGGTGCTGGACACGTGAGTTTGTCTCGATGTGGTCTCTCCTCGCAGAATTTCTCATGTTTTATGTGGCAGTCGTCCAATTCTCTCTTTTCCCCCCCCCCCCTTCTCTCCCTCTCTTTTTGCGCCTCTTGTGCCCTCCCCATATTATCCACCCACGGGAAAAGTGATTTTCGTCTTTTTTAAATAATATATATATACCACAGCCCCGTCCACTTAGTGGACTTGTTTCGGTGTGGGCAACAGAGATGCATTTAAAAGGCGAATGTTTTTTCCTAAGCTGACCCGTGTAGAAAAGTTTTTCCTCGAAGTTTTTTGTTGGGAACTCCACTGAGCCCAGCGCGCGGGTCTGACAGCGCGCCGCTTCCCTCTGCAAATGTCTCGAGCTCCTCACGGACAAGACCAACATTCTTACTGATCGCGCTCTTATTTTATGACTAGAGCCACCCCCACTCGCTTCTAAAGAGGAGACGTGTTTTTTTTTTTTTTTTTTTTTTTTTTTTTTTTTCTTGCGTGTGCCAAATACTCAAGCAGGGCAGCACGTGCAAATCGCGACACCTCCAGGATCACGAGGCCCCGCTTTTTAGACTCTATTTTGCCTCCCTAACGTCTTACCTGCCGTGGTTTATTCATTCCCGTTATTCTCAGACCTCGCTCAGACTACAGTGGATCCCCCGTCACCCATCGTCTCGTAATTCTGCAGCAGGACGTCCGGTGCGCGACACGGAGCGCGCGCGCTGCAGGAGCACAGATCTACAGGAACTTCCCCGTTTGGCTCTGAGTCATTGCAATGAGCGCGCGCGGTGAGGAAGCCGCCGAAGCCTCGGGATCCCGCGAGCAGCCCGCTCCGGCCGCCGAGCCTCCGAAGAGAGGACCGGGCAGACCCAGGAAGCCGCAGCAAGTCAGTGCCATTGGCTTGTCTTTTTTTTTCTTTTTTTTTTCTCTCCACACTTCTGTAGCTACGTCCTAAACCGCATAATAAATACTAGCCTATAGGACGCGTCTGACACACCAGTGCATTAAAAGAATATTTTGCAGTTTCGGATCTAGCCTGTAGACCACCAGCATGCACCCGTCTCCTGACGTCTCCTGACGTCTCGTGTTGTGGTATTTTAACTGAAACGCAAATGCACAGCTACGGTAAATGAACGTGTTCATGATTAAACTGCGTTGGGGCGCAACTTTTTAATGCAACTCCTTTTTTTTGTGTGTGTGTGTGTGTGTGTGTGTGTGTGGGAAAGATGTTCACGCAAATTACACCTTAAATACCGGGGTCCTGCAAAAAAAAAAAAAACTTGCAAAAATAGCAAATCGCACCAATGATGCAGAAGTGTTTCTCAGAGTCTGACACTCTAACACTGATCAACGCGTCGGCTAAGGAAAATGTTCAGCTATGCAAATGTGCTGCTTTCTGCTTTTCGGCTGCAAACTAACCGACGCACTTCTGTGCAGTTTCAGTAAATGGTGCATGCAGCCTGCCGGTGATTTTCTCAAGGCTGTGTTCTCCAGCGGCTCGCTGAAATCACACATTAGCTCAGGCTCGCCTCCGGACCGAGTTATTCAGTGTGTACAAACTTTACGGTTGGAAGTTGCGTCTTTAACGATTGTTTTTACGCCGCCCATGACCGAGGCGCGACCTCCGCCGTCCTGCAGCTCCGATACAGCGCTGCACGGACTTTAACAGGGCATTTACCTGTTGCGTTCCCTCTTTTACGTGTGTTGAATTTCGTTTCGTAACCTGCTCACGCTTTCTAACGTGACGACACTTTAGTCACGAGCACGTAGCACAACCAGGATGAGCTTATGCGCGTGTTTACGCACCGCGGAGCCGTGATTCACTGTCATAAGGCTCTCTCTGAGTCAGCCTTCCGCTTGTAATTAGATGTCACTCGCACAAGTGGGAGACACGAGCAGCCACGTCCAAAACCGCACTAACCAGTAAGTCCAATCGCCTTCCTATGGTGCGCACTATTTGTGAAACACTCTTTAGTACGGCAGCATGCGGCTTTGGACTTGGCGAAGTGGGGTTCCTTTGTAGAACTGGCGCGCGTAAAAACCTTGACTCCAGCTGATATGTGCTCAACATTCTCCAAACTTTATAAACCGACCACTTTTCTACGGTTCTGCTGGCTCACGTGATCCGCACCTCAGAATTTCCGATGACAAATATATAACTCCAAAGTAGTCCATACACTCTGGACATTTTTAACCCTTCAGGATTCTTCACTTTAAAACCCTGCAACAGTTTCCCCCATCATGAGGGGTTCCATTTTTTTGGAAGTTAAACACTCTTAATCATCCAGTGGACCCTCAAAGAACCCTTTTTTTAACAGGGTACATAATTAAACATCTACATATATTTTGTTGTAAATAATTTTGTTGGCAAATACACAAATATTTAATCGGCTGAATAAAAAATAGAAATTACAGCATAGTACATTCGAGACAAAATATCCTTCATCATCTGTGCACATTATATATAATGTATATAATGTATTATATATAACATTACAGCCTACGCAATCAAATCAATTGCTAATTATTGCTAATCAAATCAATTTTGCATTTTAATTCCACTCATAAATTCACCCACTAAACATAAAACCTTTGTCCTTGTCTTTGGATTTCGATGCACACACGCTGGTAAACGAGAGAACCGCTGGAGGGATCTTGTCTTCTTCAGCTGGGAGCAGTGGGCAGTGGAATTGGTGTTGGGGGCAGAATGGGCAACAGCTTGGTTTCCTGTCCTCATCTGCCGTGTTTACCTCCTCTCCTCCGCAGGAACCCACGGGCGAGCCTGTCCCTAAACGTCCGAGAGGACGTCCCAAGGGAAGCAAGAACAAGGGTCCTTCCAAAGCAGCACAGAAGGTAGGATGCTAACTACCGCTGCACAGCTCTGAGACACCTGAGAGTAAAAACACAGACAGACCGAGACGTTTTCCGTCGTTTTATCTGCATTCTCTCATACACACCATGTCCTGGGGGGTATCAGTGAGTAAAGAAGGTCTTTGACATATGTGTGTGTGTGTGTGTGTGTGCGTGTGTGTGTGTGTGTGTGTGTGGTTATGTGTGGAACTGTTCTCTTTAGCGCTGTAATCATACCGTCTCGGTGTTGTGTACCCAGTGTGTCCAATGCACAGTGAGCCCACCGCTGCACGTTTTATCTCACTGCCCACACACACACACACACACACACACACACACACACACACACACACACACACACACACACACACACACACATATGCATATTCATGTATGCAGAGAAAGACACACCCAGTTTGCTGTAGTGCCTGCACCCACGATACTCATTTCTTACATTTCTGACTACAGAAATCCATACAGTATGATCAAATGCAACTGTAAAATCACATTCACACACAGAAAGTTTTTCAGAAACAGAAACAGAAACAGGGCAGCCGCTGATGAAATCATTAACATGTCCCTCTTCTTTTATGTGGTCTGGTCTGGCCTGTAGTATATGGGAAGTTGCCTCAACATCAGCTGCAGTCTTGCTTTAGATGTATTAGTGTGCGGTTCTCATCCCTGAGCCGTGGGGGAGTTTGGATGTCTTCATTTATCTGCTGGTGGTAGGGGGATCAGGCTCTTGAGGTAATGACTCACTGACAGACTGACTTGCGCTCTTCCGCATTAAGGTACCACTGTAAACAGTCTCGGGCCCACTTTGAAAAAAAAAACCCCGAGCTCGTTTCTGCCAGCGTAATTCTGTTTCATCTCATTTGGCACTGTTATGATAAACAGTGAGCAGATAAATCTGCTAAGATGAAAGGAGTGGAAATCGCCAAGGCGCCTGACTCAAAACACTTTTCACAAGGTTTGCTCTCCCACCCAGAATGAATCATCTTCACTGGGTCCTACTGCTTTAATGATTGAAATAAAGTGTTCATCTCCAGTTTAAAAGCACTTCTCCTCACTCTGGACCCCAGACTGTAGCTCCACTAGTTAAACTAAACAGAGCGGAGACTCCGCTTCAGGGTCTCTTTAGCGTGGGTAAGGGCCCGACCCGGGTAGAGGACTGTAACTTGGCAATACTCTGCATAAAGACAGGACACTTGTTTCTTGAACTCATTTTGAACAGTTATAGATTGGATGGATGGAGAATAGGAAAAAAAGAGTTTATCGATTGTAATGAAATGACTTTTTGAATAGTTAGGTATGAAATGCAGATTGTGTGACGCAATTCTAAAATAACACTTTTTTAATGCTAAAAAGGCAGTTAATAATACGGCCCCTTCCATAATCATTGCCATTTAAGCGCTGTTCAAAAATGACGAATTACCGAATTAGGAACTCCTGAAACTGTATCACGTGACCGGGCTAAATCTGGAAAGATAAGCTCGCTGGCTGTTAACACAGCGTCGTCCTTATTCAAAAGCCAGCTCTGCAGCGCACGCTCTGATCATCTGCTCGATGCATTGGTCCTAATGAAGAGATGGAATATTTTCCATAGAGCAGTCATTGTTAAACTTGAAACACTGGACTCAGGGGTCTAATTTTAAACCCTCCTTTTACAAAAGCAAGGTCTGACAGGGCAAATCCAGCTCACCCAGACTCTACCTACCCCCTTAATCTGCAATGGCCTTGCCTAACATACACATGTCATGACAGGGAAGGGCGAGTTAAGGCTCGACAGTGACCGCAAGGGGTGCACAGTGGACACAAGACCAGGCTGCAGAGCTGGACAAGACATGCAAAACCATGATTAATTGATAAGGGTGTTAGTTTACAGACCATTAAATATCCCGATTAAATATGTAGCAACCTGAACCGAGAACTGGGTACGGATACACAGATTGGTTAAAGAGACACCGGTAGATAGAGACGCACAGACAAATAGCGATTGCGAGAAAAAAATAGAGAGTTCAAAGAACTGTGGATGACCTACAGGCTGATTTGTTTGTACTAGTTTGAGGTAGAACTGAAGCACATAGTTGAAGTGCATCATTCTAGTGATTCAATCAAATCAGAAAATAGAGTAAGCCATCCTCTCATTTAAGAATTTGATATGCCCTGTCTGACACATGAAAGTTGCATGAGCTGGCTAAGCGGTCAGTCGAGTGGTGGTTGTGGTCAGACTTGGGTTGAGCCCTAAGAGGCTGTGTCCTTCTAAGGACTTATTCCTGTGACACTTACACAAAAGTTTTGCATATGTTTAGAGCCTCTGTTAAAGTATAGTCATTACTTCAAACAGTTGGATAAATAGTAATGAGAGGCAGTGATGTCATTACTCACTCTGGACAAGCAGAACAAACCAAAGCTGATATGTGCGACTGTTACGTGTAACATAACGTCAGAATTCCTGTCGTAGGAGATGCGTTAGAGTCAGATATATTCACTGGACCGAGTTTCCCAAAAGCTTTGCAGCATCATGCTAATTATTTAGGAGCGAGAATGATGACACTGAAAACTCTCTCTGCCAGTGAAGACTAAGACTTTAACATTATGATGCTGTTGGGAACCAGCCAACATAGTATTTTTGACACCTGTCCTTCCCCCTTCCCAGAATTCATAGATGTTTTATAATTTGTCTAGGGTTTCTTTCAGAGCGCAGCATAACAAAAGCCTGCAGTCTGGGAGGGCACTTTATATTCTATCAATTATTGAGATGCATCTTGTCTTGTTAACTGTCCCCGACTGTTGTGACGATGGGACCTTTTTGAGGCTTGACCAGTAAATGCAAAGGCGCTCTAGTTTCATCATCTCTTAAATGTATAGAAATGGCGCATTTAAACATTTCACAAAGTCAGGGTGGTCCCCTCATGCGCTCCATTCGCATGAGACAGTATCTATGAAGCGTCAGAAAGGTAGTGAAGATTGCATTTCATATGGTCTGATAAACAGTCAAAACTAGACTTCATAAATGCTGGCTAATAATTTCCCCCCGATGCGAGTGGCAAAATGAGGAGAGACAAATACGACGATTAAAATGGTGCTTGTCTCCATCCACTTTTAAAGGTATTCCATATCAATGCCTGGCTTTTACCAAGAGGTCGTTAATGTGATCTAAAACCCATAACAGTCTGTTATGGTCCTTATCTCAGCAGTGAGTCTGCTGATAATGGCCCTCTCATTTACATTCGAATAGCATAAAATTCCTCCAGTGAAATATTATGCTGTCCAGGTTGGGAACAACCTCTGTGCAAGATACACAGACAGCTCCTTGTCAGATGCCTACATCCACCTTACACACACCCTCTGGTGCTACTTTGCTAAAGTACAAGAAGCTCCCTATTCACAGTGTATAAAAATGACCCTTTACCATTTAAAATGTCTCAGAAACCCGGTTTCTGGCATGTCATACATGTTTGGCAGAACTGAATGAGTATTAACTCGTAGTCACTGATGTTCACAGAAAGCTGAGACCACAGGGGAGAAGAGACCCAGAGGAAGACCAAGGAAATGGGTATGTTGTTCATTTGTTTTCATTATATACTTAGTATTATTATTATTTTTTCTTCCCGGTTAATTCATACCCAAGAAACTGTTTGAAAGGTTGATTCATTTAAAATTGCACTTATCATTAAAATGTGAAAGACCTTTTAAACTCCTTTTGAATGGCTGATTACATGCATTAACATTTAAAACAGATATTTCTCCCTTATACAGAAGACTGATCTCAGCACATTACACATGAGCTCCGTTAGTAAAAGAGTGATTAACCTCGTCTTAACGTTTAACCACAGAAACGGGGTGCTAGACTAGCTGGGACTGCAGGAGGACATTTACACACTGCATATTGATATTCCTAAGCCATGTTAGTAGTTCCATGCAGATTAAAACATATTAATCCCAGAAGCATAGACAGCCCTGCATGTTTTTTTCCAGTGGTGGAAATCACAACTCACCATTATCAGAGTTATTATATTAATTATAATCGTTAGCCTGTTTGGGTTTAATCCCAATTTAAAACCAGGTAGGCCTGTAAATAATGTTAGCTTTAATCTGAATGATAATTTTAATAAAAATATGTTATATGAGTGGAACGTTCAATAAGGAAAAGCTCTACGGCTCCAATAAATAGCCGAAACAGAATTTAAACACGTTTAAGTAACGAGCCTAATATCTGAATAGCTGCGTTATGTGTATAAATGTAGAAGACTGATGGCGTCTGTGGAATTTAGTTTACAGTTAATGGGGTCCTGAGCAGCAAAAATTATTAGATTATTTTTAGAATTATAAAAATTAAATGGCAACTTATTGTCTTGCATTAGATTTGACTGTACATTTTCAGTTGTATTAACTGGTATTAAATATAGCCCAGTTTAGACCTAGTCATGGACTAAAAGGATTTTTTTTTTATGTGGAATTGCCATCAATCACTGCAATTTAATCCGTGTGTAGGCTTAAGGCTGCGCCTGGGAAACCGCCACAGGCCTTCCACTCAGCCTTGCCACTGCTTGCTTCCTCGTCAGCAAGTGCTTAATGAGATTGTACAAATGTTTGTGTTATCCGTTAAAGAAAATATTTAGATTTCAGTTTAGACTTCACACTGACCACAGCTACACATCAGCAATTCTGTAGACGGCTTGAAAACGTGTTTATCGGCTTGTAAGTGACACCTTGATAGATTGATAGCCTGCAGGGAGAGAGCCCTCTGAATGGACACGAGGGAACTAATGTCTCTCTCTCTCTCTCTCTCTCTCTCTCTCTCTCTCTCTCTCTGCATGCTTGGTTGATAGTTTTGTGTTTTTCTATGATGGGAACAATAGCATGGGTTCAGTTTCAGATGTGTTGGGCATTGCATGAATTCTTGTTCAACTGGTTTATTAATAAGCCAGCGCAAGTGATTAGAAACTGCTGTTTGAAATGGACAAGAATACAAATTTTTAATTTTTTTAATTATTTCCTCTGTATTGTCCCATAGCCAGCGTTATGAGATTGATTACCATTTTGCTCGAAATAATTACGCCACCATTTGTTCTACCCAAATCCACCTAAATGGAAAACCTGCTACCTCAAAACTCACTTCGCTCGCTAAGAAATCTAATGCAGTCAAAAGTTTAAAACTTATAATAATTTTAAAAAAACAAACAAACATAGAAATCCAGTGTTACACTCTAACAGTAAAGATCTTGGGGCAAACGTGAGGCAAACAGAATATGTTTTACCAGAGTTGTTCATGTAGTATTCAACTTTTTAACGCTGCAGCAGTACAGTAAAAAGTGGCCTCTTATCTACATGTTAACTAAAGTTTTGCGTAAGGATGCAGCAATACCGCTTTTTTAAATGTCAGAGATATTAACTGTTTCTTTTTAACAATTAATGTAATAAGCCTACTTCAGGAGCTACCCGAATTCCCCATGGACAACCACTCCCACTCTCAGCCACGCCCCTCTCAGCCACGCCCCCTCTCAGCCACGCCCCCTCATAGCCACTCTGCACTAGAGCAAACTCTCTGATTACTGAAATTAAAAAGTCAGAAGTGATACCTTTTCTCTTCTGATGCTGTGTGCCGTCATCTTCATCTGACATCACTCTGTAAACTGATAAGGAAGTCACAGCTGAGAAGACCACCCCGAGTTGGAGAGTATGAATTTAAAGTTGAGGGCGCATTTTCTTTACCTGTTCCTGATTGGAGGCTGGGAATTACAAGTTGCAACCTCAGGTTGAAAGTCTATACTCTATCTGCCAGCTGTAGGTTGTACACTCATGGCAGCTTAGCAAATGACTTTAAATCACAGTGCACAGTATATAAGAATTATGGTTTTGTGATTTTTGTGGTTTCAGTTGATTTCTAGAGAGTTTACGCTTCACTCATGCACAGCAATAAATAAAATAAAATAAAATAAACTAAAATCGTATTGAATGAGGTCTTTACTCAAGACGTCCAGGTGTGATCTGACCTCATGCACTTACACTACTAGTCTAGTCCTTTATAACATTAGCGATTTTAAATTGATTTTAAATGAAGTGCATTAGCCTAGTGAAATTATTGCCCGTTTTTCTTTCCTAGCCAGTGATGGCTTCTGTGTGCTGCTAGTGATGACCTCATTGTGCTGAGTTTAACGTTTGAAATGTTTTATCAGGTTCCTCGTATTGTAAGAAGATGCTGTAGTTTTTTCTATTGATATTTTCACAGAAGACAGCTGGCTTTGATTGCCATCATTAATCATGAAACACATCCAGATCACTGTCATTTCGCTTCATCTGTTCATTAGTGCAGCAACATACACTAGCCTTACCTCACACAGTGTCACCTGGTATCAGATGTTGGTATCAGGGCATCTTTTACGAATGCGAGTACGAGTATAAGCATGATATCATTCCTATATCCGATCCCCATATCGGCACTGATGCATCCCTAGTTCTGTGGTATCCATATGTGATCAAATCAAAGCTGAGGCCAGTGATGCATATGTAGCACTTCATTTACAGATACAGTTGACTGACCAATTCTATCAAATTCTACAGCATTATACAAAGACGTGTGTTGTGCATAAACATTTACAGACTGCCACAATGACTGTGTTAAAGAGGAGCTCTAGAGGTGCTTTCATTTGCTGTATTATAGGACAACTGATCAATTAAATAAGTATTATTACTATCACTGTAGCAGCTATGTGGCCACTCGTGTAGCCTTTAATCCCTCCATGCATTCGTAGCTATTAAAGGAACATGGACCTGCAAGTTAAAATGATTAATCAGTAAATGCCTGAGAAATAATTGCATTTGTACTGAAGGAAAACATGGCCTGGCTTACTATATCATCCAAGAATGCAAGCAGCAATCTTCCAGCAGAGTAGGATAATAATGGAGGTTTCAGTGTGAGAGCATTTTTTGAGGGTTTAGCTGTTGCTGCTGCCACCCACTGCTGGAAACTTTGGACTGGCCTGATAAAGAGGGTCATGTTTATTGCACTGCTTTTCTGGACTGATGCCCAGAGGCACGATCGGCTGCTCTTTCATGGTGGCTGTGTGTATACTACAGGTACACACACCAATGCAGTCTACTGGCTACACACACACACACACACTCACACACACACACACACACACACACACGGTTTTATTTGACTTATCATGTCTCCCACAGACAGGAAACGTATCAGAACTTTAAGCAAATAACCGTTCTGACTGTTCTTATCAACAAGGAAAGGCGTTTCTAAGTTAAATAGATAGAGATGCCTTTATTGACTGTAAGATAGTTCACCTGTGAACTGCAACATTAGGAAAGAAAGGGAGGGGAAAATAGAGGAACATAGAGGAAAATTCATTAATTGACAAAGATACAAGCCGTGGAAGAGTGACAGGAAAGAGAATAGCACAGTTAAAGAAATTAAACCCTTCATATATAAATGTAAATCTTTGAAAACATCCAGATTCATTTCTTTTTAATTACAGAGAATTTAATATCATATGAAATGTTCGCTTAGTTAAAAGGTAAATCTCCATGTGTATAAGTACCACAAATAATTTTTTTAAAAATGGTTTTATAAACAAATTGCTCACTTTCAGACGTTTAATGTTGATGACCAACATTTTAGAAAACGTCATTTTTAAACACATGGAATGTGGAATATCTACACAGTTTAGTAATGTTGCATGATGCAGCTGATTTCAGAGGTAAATCGTCAATTTAACATTTTTATTCTTCTTAATTTGAGATTTTTTTTGTAGAAAATCTTATCATTTCCTAATAACAGCCTTAAACTGAAAGTGCGAAAGTGTTGTATGCTATGCATTAAAGGGTTAATCAGTGAGGAAAATAAAGGCCTTTAAATCAGATATATAATAATTATTATTATTATTGCTACTACATCATTGCAGTTGCTTTCCTCTTTCTGGTGTGTGGCCAGCTGGTGTGGCGGTTCTTCAGACCCGCTGTAACAGAGTGAGCGGTGTAGTGGGAGTCATCTACAATGAGCTGAGTTTATGAATGAGTCAAGGAGGCAGCTTGCTATCAGAGCACGAGAGTGTCCTCTCCAAGGCCCGCTTTTGTAGAAGCGTCTCATTTATCCAAGGACTGTGACGCACACCAGAAATTGCCCATTAACTCAACTAGTGCAGTCAGGGACAGAGCACCGACTTGTTTTCTTTCCTCTCTCGTTTTTCTTTTTTTTATGAATGGACTGAAGGAATGTATGTCCACAGACCTGTCCTCGTGTATGGGTGGCTGTGTTGCTTTGAAAGCCCGGGTTATGATCTGTTTGGTAGCTTTATTTTGTCACAGATGAATTGGCATGGCCCAGGCATCACCATAGCCACATGGCTGCCTCCACATATACAGGGTGGACTTGTCAAGAGCCTTGCCATTCTTTTCCTGGATAAACAAGCCAGCTTTCTTCATTCAGCTACCACTCGCCCTCCTGGAACTAATTATAGCATATCCTTTTTAGCTACAAGGGGCCACTGGAATGTTTTCCTTTGCTTCCCCCCACCACCACCAGCCATCCCCAACCCTCCTAAATGGTTAATGGAAGAAGGTGACTCTGGCCACCAGAAGGGAAAGAAAGTAGTGTTTAACCATATCTACTCCAGAAGGGACCAAGAATGTGTGCGCCTCGTCGGAGAGTTAAAAAAACAATTTGAAATTGAAATCGTAAGGAGACCCCCACCAGCTGCTTTAGGCACACTAGTCACTGTCCTCCCTTTGTAACTTGTTCAAGCAGAGTAAGTCTCTCAAGCTGTTACAGCATGTTCAGATGAAAAAGTTTGAGAAGGAAAGTGCTTTCAAAAGTTTAAGGAAATGCATTAATATACAGCAAAATCCCCAGTGTTAAAGCAACACACAGTATGACTCTCATGAGTTAATGTTGCTGAATTTCTGAATTTACATGCTGTGTAGCAACTGGTCAGGGCCACAATGCTATCATCATTTTCTACCTGTTTATATCAATAATATACAGATATTTTTCATCACTCCAAAAAGTCTCTAGGCTAGGGTTTTGATTGATATGAGGCAACAGGAATTGCCCTCCGTAGGGCGATAAGAAAAGAGAGCTGTGTCTAGCCAAGACCTTGAGAAGCTGATTCAGAATAGAGATTCTGTCCTGTTCAACGTCACACTGCACCTCACATTTCTGCTAACCATCAAACATAATCCCAGATAGCTGTCTAATATGTCTAATTTTTTTTTTTGCCATGCCTTTTACAATTTTACCAGCATTTAGCAAGTCCTCAAATCCAGCATCTGTGCTGCTAGGTCGATCTGTTTAAGCATGCTAAAGCCCTGATTTACAGTCTCCCTCTTCCTTTTCCGAGTGTGCATCCTGCACAGGTGCTGCGATGGACAGGGTCCTCTGTGCCAAGCGGACAGGCTCCACAGTTGGCAGGGTGAGGAAGAATCTTTGTCCTCAAACAGCTAGCATTAATCAGTTGTGCACAGCAGTTCCCCCTTTCATGCTGCCAGCTGGCTGGTGTCCATTGAGTTTTATGCATTTGGTTCCTCACCAAGCAAGCAGAACTACAGTGGAGAGGGAAGCTCTTTCTCTTCTTCCTGGGCAGTTTGACCCCCCTCTCTTGCTAGTAATGTCACAGTTGCATTTTTAGCACTTGGCTGCTTGGCAGACAACCTGTCCATTTGTTTCCATGGAAATAAATGGGTAGGGGGCAAAAAAACAATAGATTTATGCCTCATTGTGTTTTCTCATAGAAGTCACTCTGTCAGGGACAGTGCTGCAACCACACAACCACACAGCCAGGACAAATGGCCCAGGCAATAAGTGCAAAAAAAGCAAGCCATCAGCGGTCTTTAGTGCCAAGAATTCCTTTGATATGAGGTATAAGACAAGAACTTGATTTATGGTGCCCTTTCACTTGCCAGGTGCTTTGTTCCATTCCTGTCAGTAAGTTTCCTCAACTACGTCCATTGAGCTCCTCTGCCCTAGAGTCAACCAGCCACCCAAACACAGCTGACTCTGTGTACGAGTGAGGCACAGACACCAAACATCGCGGCATTACCTGTAGCCCTAAAGCCCATTCACCTCTCACTTACCTTCCTGTATATTGCTTTAAAGGAAGCCATTGCCAGTTCAGTGTATGTGGGGGGACATTAGTCATTGCAGAACTAACACCAGTGAGACTCCGCACCCTACGCCTTTGGAAAAGGCAGGAGAATGAGTAAATGAATGAGCAGGGGGGCGTGGGGTGTAGGCGGATGGGGGGCGTAGAGGAAGTACTCTCATCTAACACAAGGCTGTGCTGCTCTTGGCTATGGGACAAACAATGTTGGCAGGTGGTGAGGAGCGGAATTAGAGCTCAGGGAAATGGGAGGGAGAGTCCGGCAGTGGGGACGAGGCGGATCGGTGGAGTAGATGAGCACTGGGATTGGGATTCATCCAACAGTCTTGAAGTGTGGTGGAGAGGCTCGGAAAACCCTCAGTCTCTGCCAAAGTGTGAAAAGTTTTTTTTCCCCCTCTTTTTTCTTTTCTTTTTTTTTTGCATATATAGGCTTAGAGGAAGACAGTGTGATGGGAATTCAGTGTCAAACATCAAAAACTTTTTATAGCTTCAACAAGTATCTCAGGCAAAATATTGAACTTGGCCCCATGGGTTTTCTGGCCAGGGATTCCTTTAGTTATCCCAGGAGCTTGGCACCTCTGTGACTCAGTGAGTGTGAATCAATGGTTTAGTGAATGCTCTGTGTGCTCTCCTTCTGTCTCGCTCACTCTCTTTCATGTTTTCATTTGCACACTAAATGGGAAACAACAAATAGGTAATATATATATAGGGCCTTTCGCACCGCGGGAAGCTTTTCATAGTATCCAAACTAATTGTGGAACTACCCACTTTTTGGCGTTTTCGCACCTCCGGAACTGGGTGTGATTTTAGTACCGGACCGCCTTTTTCGAGAACCAGATTAGCTC
>CM074962.1:16897389-16907564 GCA_037577455.1 Pangasius macronema
GTCGACCGGCTTACGTCACTTCCTAGTGCCCGCTGTCGGTGCGAATGCAACCCTTTAAATGGTGCTGGGAAATAGTTCGCTCAAAATCGCCCAGTTTCTCCCGACCCCATTTCTCCCAATTTCCCTCCCACTAGCTAAATCGGAGGAAAGTGCTTCTTGCCCTCTTCTGCATACATGAGCTCACAGACGTGCATGATTGGTTGGTGTCACTTTGAATTTTGGACTACTGTAGTATGTTCCTGCAAAATGTTAAGGCACTTTGTGGCTTTGATATGCTCCTGTCCACTTCTTGGATGGTTGTGAGAGTCAGAGTTAAAAACTGCGAACACCTTGACCTCTTTCCAACATTCTATCAGTTCTTTCTTGTCCGTGCTGCCTGCTTACCTCCGTTGTACCTCCTGCAGTAGCTCCAGAGCCAAATTTCCTGCCAGAAAGGTCTGAGCTCCTGGTCCGCATCAGATATTTGCAGGACTCCACATTTCCACTGTCATTTCTTTTCTTTCCATCTTACTCCAAAACTCCTGAGTGGTAAGGAGTTGGTCAAAAATTCTACAGCCTATCATTGATAAGTAGTAGAATAGGGTGTCACAGGATCTCATCATGGGCATAAGACTATGAGGCATACACATAGGAGCACAAAAAACCCTCACTGAAAGAAAGCACCACTCATGCTTCTTAATTTTTTAACGTAAGTCCTTTACGTCTGTAATCATGCCTTGTCTCTTCTGAACAGTAAACATGTTGAAAAAGCTACACTTGCTGTTCTCTAGCTTTTTTGGTCTAATTGTGTAATCTCTGTGTAATCACTTGAAATGACTGATGGTGATAAGCTGCGTTAATCTACGGTCTGGGTGAGAAGGAAATCAGCCCCAGCCTCTACTCCATATGTGTATTTTTTTTCCTACAACTGTTGGTGGTGCTATTGTTTTTGGTTGCAGAAAAGTAAAAACAAAACAATCCCTGTCAAGCTATTTGTTATCATATGCAGTCCACAGTCGTCTTGTTATCTGTACCAAACATGAAAGCACTCATCCAATTAAGCTATATAGCCAGCGTTCACAGAAGTGCTGACGTGAGAAAGGGGAAGAGAGGAAGGGAAAGGGATAACGGGGGGTGGCAACTGTGTTTGTAAGAGCAGGGAAAGGTATGTGGCCTGTGTTATTGATGGTATGGCCTCTACAAAATCCATTGCCTCTATCAGTCTCAGGCCCCACATGTGCTGCCTCTGTTTCCTGTTGGGGGGAACGCTGGGCTGACACAGGGCTGCAGTTGTGAATTCTTTCACTGATGTCTTTCATCCAGAGGCTTGTACACATCCAGAATATTTCCATGAAACATTCATTGAAATACCTAGTTTGTATTTGGATTTCCAATCGCATTTTTTTTTAAAGATTATCGAAATTAAAAATGATGAAGATATCACAAAAACAAGGAGAAAGCCAGTATATATTGCTATAGAAGTACATTTCAGATTTGTGTTAAATTTCACACTCTTGTGCAGGATGTTTTAAGCAGGAGAACTCCTGCTCCAAACCAAAAATACAGCTCCTGCTCCAAACCAAAAACACAGCTCCTACTCCAAACCAAAAATACAGACACACTCATATTAGCGTTGTCAATTAGCTGTTAATGTGCGCAATTAGTGTGATTAATGTACACAAAAATTGAGCCTAAAAAGACAAAAGTCAAAGGAAAGGCAAACAAAATGAGCCTCCGCTAAAGGAGACAAATGCCAATGAGGATGTAGATTTACATGCTCAAGTAAAAAAGGAAAATAAACAGTCAGGAGCAGAAAATCAACCAATGAGCTAGTGGGCTCATCCAGCATGTACTGCTGTAAGGCGGACATTGTGTACATAAATACACCACCCTTTGCTAAATAGTTGATCTTTTTCCAAGTCTTCTCACCACACTTCTGCTGTTCTTCAGATTCTATGAAAACATAGTGGGGATTCATGTTATTAGCGTATTTTTTGCCACTGCCAATAGGACACAGGACGTGAGTTGTTCCAGGCAACACAGGTTAATCCACAACATCTGCATCATTCAGCTTACTATGGGCGGAGTCGACTGCTCCTTATGGATTCTTTCCCACTCAACTCTTATTCCTGAACAAAAACACGACTGCATCCTATAGTTCCAAGAACACATGGTCTCTTATATGCTATATAAGTGGCTATGAATAACCTGCGCAGCTATCAGTAACAACACAGGATTTGTGTTATAGAGAGAGAGAGAGAGAGAGAGAGAGAGAGAGAGATTGAAAAAACCAAGACACAACCAAAAGACAAGGGACTACAAATGAGTATGAGACACTCTATATGATCCCATAAGACTTAGGACCCTCAAGACAACAAAAACCCGAACTAGAAGATTGTGTGGAACTGAACTAAAACCTGAATTACAGTGCTGCCCATGACCCCTCTCCCCTTTGAAAAACTCTGGGAACTGATTTCACTTCAAACAGCAGAGGCTCCTAAACGGAGCAGATCCAATTTGCGCCTTTCTTTCCCTCCAGAACACCCCCTCCCAAAAAAAGGAAAAAAAAAAAAAACTTAACAAAAGGCTGCTTGTCCTGCCAGGAATTTTCCACATTCCTCACTCTGGCAGACATTTTTCTCCTCTACAATGGGCCGTTCAGCAATTCCCCCTAATCGTGGGGTTTAGCTCTACTCTGATAGGTGCCATTCATAGCACTATTTGGTAGGGGAGTGTGGTTGATTGGGAAATGGAGAAGAGATGGAGGGGTGGATGGAGGTTTGTTGGCTGTGAAGGGCTTGGATTTCCTGGCTGTAGAACCTTTTCAGGATCAGCCGAAATAGTGGAGGCATTCCAGGAGAAATCACAAAGCTGACGTTGTGCCACCCCTGCACCCGGGAGATGCCTGGCTCCCTTTCCCCACTTCCACCTTTAGTTTAATATAACATGTGGCCTTTATTCGTAGAAGTGGTGGGGGTGGGGAGGGACGCAGTTACTGGGTGGCTCGTCCGTGGGGTCTGCCTCGATTGAGGGAGTCCTTGGATAGGTTTGCCTCATCAAATCAGGCGGAGTGTTTTTTTTTTTTTTTTTTTTTTTTTCCTGTCTTTGTGGAATTCTTGTCAGCGGCCCTAAGGAGAGGCTATGTTAAAAAAAAAAAAGGCTTTTGCGCAAACACAAACCATGTGTTCTCGGTTTAAGTTTAAAGTGAACGTGAGCTGCACTCTTGCTTTCTAGACTTCGTCCTATATTTTATTAGCAAGGTAAAATGAAATTGTGTGGGCTCTTTACAGTTTAAACATGCTTCAATAATCGCACAGTATTACTGAGGTTCTGTTTATAATTTATGTTTTAATCGCGTGGTAGCATTTAAACACAAAATATGAGTCGAAAGAGAACTTCACCTCAAAACCAACCACCACAGATCTCCAAGACAAGAGCTGAATATAGTAGCCTGGATCAAAAATCCTAATAAAGTATTAGGATTAGGATATTAGTATTAGCTTTGTCACAATTTGGAAATGTGGAGATACTTCTTTTTTCTAGAGCCTTGTGTATAGTGAAGATGTCATGGTTTTCTGTAGAAAACTCAGTTATGTGTTTCTGTTGAAGTCTGTTAGAGTTTAGACACTACACAAATATACAATGAAGGTCAAAAAGCAAGGTCATGGCCACCAAATCCTGGATGATTTGGAAGATATTACTTATAATTACCAATAATTGGGATTGACAAAACAAATAGTTAAAATGGTTCTGAGTGTCATAAAAGAAAAATGTTCACCCTATTATTGGGAGATTGCAAGTTTGAATCGCCCCATGGCCAGGAGTAACCAAGAGTGGTTGGGAAGGCATTACGCTCTCTCTCTCTCTCTCTCTCTCTCTCTCTCTCTCTCTCTCTAATATATATGTTTTTGAAGTCATGTATGCCTAAGAGGGTAATGAGTGTGGTGATGGGCTACACATCTGAGAAAGCATGTGTTAGACTTCACCCTCATCAGTTGGTTGCTGTTGAGCAATAGTGAAAAAATGTCTCGTAGGTCTGTGACTCATGACACCAGACAAACACCCAAATGTTCTGAGAAAAGGCCAGAAAGAAAGTTATCCCACCAGCTTTGAGCTGAGAGGAGCAAGGGGGTTCCCCTTGGTTGGCAGCTTTTAGTAAAATGCATGGCATGCAGAGAGGACCTATAGACGTGCCATGTTGTGAGGATGAGAATCCTTCCTTTTGCTGTGTGTAGTGTGAGGCCTCACACTGTTCCAGCATGCTCTTCTCTGGAGCTGCTAGGACTTGCACTCGCAAGTTCAAGGACTGTCGTCTCGCTATTACATAAGTCAGAAACTTCTAATCATTACAAGTGCCTCCTTAGCCTTGCGTAATCTCTCTGTGTAACCTTTTCTCTATATACAGGTACATGCCTATCTTTATACTTATTAAAAAAGTGAGCAAATATGGACTCAATGCACAGTGTGGGTGTCTTCAGGTTTGCCACCAATTCAATGAGTTGTCACATATACAAAAAGCATGTGCTGAGAACACGCAGAGGACAAGGCAAGATTACACAAGAATTGACTCGTAAATTCTTTGAAATCCAAGAGGCATGAATCATTGCCAAGGTATTCTGAAGTGAAGATCTACCACTTCGCAGGGAGGGGTAGAGCTATTGACAGCAGAGGAACAGTAGGAGGTCTGCTCTTTCCTTGCTTTTCCTCCATGCACTGGAATAGTGAAGGAGATGGACAGGTTTTTATTGCCAGCAAAGATACACCCACAGAAATTGCGGCTGGTAAAAGTTCATGCCTGTCTCGTCAGTTAGAGGGGGGGTGACAAACTGATTCTCCTGTTTTGTCAGGACTTGAAAAGGGGGCCGACAGTCAGATGAGAGTTAACCGGCTGTTGAAGAGTTCACTTATCTTGTTATGCTTTATTCCTTTGGCAAACCTAAGTGCTCTGCTGAGAGCTGTGGAGGATTTCTTGACCACACTGAAGGAGACTGTCATTGTTGTCTGCTGCATTTTTATTTATTTATGTATTTATTTTTCTTCCGTTAAAGCCAAGCTGCTGTACAGCAGCCTTTAGCATGGACTAAGCAGTGATGCCATGTTTTCTTTTGCTTTGCTTTTCTCCCCTCTGGTGAGCATTCTTTGATGTTATCATTCCAGAGCATGGTGTGTGTGTTTCAGTCATCCGCCAGGCAGTTGTTACAAGGCATGCAAAACTCTATAAGCTAGGAAACCAGGCTGTGGCAAGTCAGATGGCACTGGCAGAAAAAAAAACCCAGAAAAAAAAAAACAAGGAAACACACTGACTGCTGCAAAACACACTGACTGCTGCAAAATTTATTTGTCTATTTTGGACAATGCAAGTGACAAATGGGTGTACACAACAGAACTGATAACACGCACAGTTTAAAAATATCTTACACCAATATTCCTGGAATGAAGAATGTTCATGTAATTAGTAGTGAGCGTTATGGCCAAAAATGTGTATGATGGCATAGTTTAAGATGCTCATGGTATCAGTTTATATCACAATATAACATTGGCTGTTGCTCTTGGTATGCTTTGGCCACCTGATGAACGAATCATGTCAAACTGAACTTCACATTTACATTGTGCTTTAAATACAACTGAGATAAGACAAAGCAAAAAAATGAAATTTAAGTTTGCTATTTATTGATTCATTGATTGATAACTGCTTCATCATTAGTAGGTTTTATTTTTATAAGCTTTTAACTGTAGACAATGTCGTTAAATACTTCCGTACTACTTCTACTTGGTCTTTTCAGGCTGGCATTAAACTTTACTGGCTTTTATAGGAACATAAGCAACTTTTCTCTCTAACTGACTTGCAGTTGCATTAGTTACCTAAAGCAAGGCGATGTTATTACATTTAACAGTAAATGTCCAGTGATTCATAACACCTAGAGAACATTGTAAGATGAAAACAACAATTAAAATGCTATTAGATGATAAATGGAATGCCATTGAGTGAATTCAGTTTAATTCATTCAGTAAAGTCTCTGTTTTTTTTGACGTCTTCAAACAGTAATGACTGAGAATGTGAGTTTAAGTCTCAGGTCACACCTATCTGCAGGTAGATGTAGCTGTTAAATGGCAGGAGTAAATTTCCTCACAAGTTAATTAGCTTTTTTTCTGCCACGTGATTCCTCCTTTGATCAGTTAATGAGGAGCGTTGGGAAAATGTGTAAGCGTAACACCACTGGACACTTATTGACCAGTGTTCCCCGGTTTGTTATTACTGAAATGGCTCCCATTAAAATGTGTAATTAAGACATTTCAAACCGACTCTGGCAGGTTAAGTGTCTCTCTGAAATGATTAACCCGCAAATTCACAACCAGGACCGAAATAGAAATGAGGAATTTTTTTTGGGTGCCATCAGCCAGGATCAAAATATCCCCACTCTTTTAACCGAGAGTGTCATGTACCAATGCTAATATGATGGGATATGTAGCAGAGCTTGGTGGAGATCCAAAGCCCTGTGCCATGTGGAGTTCATCACAGGATTGCCTGCATTCAATACGAGCGCCAGAATGGCAATTGATTTGTACTGCATTATCTCGAAAGGAAGTCGATCTGGGAAGGGCTTTCCAAAGATAGCTGGGTAGCAAAGGAGGGAGAGAGGGGGAATAGGTTGCATTCTTTCTCGGGGGTTGAGTTTCAACACTGATGGGGCAGTTGCCTCTGGGGCTTCTTCTGCTGATCTCTTCCTTCTCTGGGAACATATCTCTGGTTCCCTCAGCACTAGGCCGCACACAGTGTGCGTGTGTGTGTGTGTGTGTGTGTGTGTGTGTGTAGGACGTTGGGGGGCCCCAGGGTCACCAGGCCCCACTCAGCTCTGGCCCACATCTTAAACCAGCACCCAGAGTGTCAGCTCCAAGCAACTTCAAAGTAGAGCTTCAGCCTTGTGAAAGACAATGCCAAGATTTCCCCTTTTGTGCAGATGGGGCAGAAGGGAAGGAGGTGGAGGGAACGTTCTGAGCCATAGAAAATGGGGGGCCTCTCTACCTATAGAGCTCTGGTTTCAAATACTGTTTGTCCTGAGCTACATTCCACAGTCAGTGATGGGGAAGAGAGCTGTGGGAACTCATTCTTCACATGGAGATTTGCCACTGCAAGTTTATAGAGGTGTTAAGATGTAAAACACATAAAATCATTTCGAGACAAGCCTCGCTTTATCCTTTCTGAAACCTTTGCATGCAAACCATTTTTATTTCAGGGGCTTTCATCACTGATCATATTTTTTTTTGTTTTGTTTTTTTTAATCACTCCAGTCTTCTAACCCGTAACTGTATCTTTTGGCCATTCAGTTTTCATTTTGGATTGGGAAAATTGTAAAAGTGAAAATGACGTTTTATCCACTGTACAAATTGCTGTATAAAATTGGAAAATAAAGGACAACCTGTTATCATCGTTCAGTTCTTAAGGGCTAAAATAATTCAGTCTGAGTTTAGGTAGGTCCTTTAAACTCCGAACACATGCTCATTACCACGCTAGCTCCAAAATTACTGTATATCTATAGTAAGCGTATTGACTGTTATTATTACAATGTTCACCTTTCATTTCATATTTCTATTTTAAAGTGAGGAAATGTACATATTCCCTTCTAGACAATGTGTAAAATTTTACTGTAGGGAGCAAATGTATTACCAGTGAAGGCACAGTGCAGGTATTAGATTACTTATAGGCCTTTAAAAGCAGCTAATTTTGCTAATTAGTTTGCACGAGGCTCATGATGCTACGTTGTACCAATGAATCAGACTGTAAACTCTGACAGTGAATGTGACTGATGAGAAGATTTGCCATTAAAATGTAGGACAGAGCCACAAATTCGTAGAGGTATTTGTCAACAAAGACATGGCTACCAAGTATCTGAATTATTGGTTCCCAGCTTGTATTTGCTCACTCTCCCTCAATTTTCTCAATTTCCCTTTATCGACACACACACACACACACACACACACACACACACACACACACACACACACACACACACACACACACTCTACTCTCAGGTCCATCCGGTGCTGACATTTACTATGTTACAGCCTGCTGGCATTTTGGCAGGAACTGGCACAAAATCCACCAGCTGTTCCCAACAATCCAGTGTAGTATGTGTGTGTGTGTGTGTGTGTGTGTGTGTGTTCTCCTTGCCGTGGCTGGCTTTAGTTGCAACACAAGGGACTGTCAGGGCTTTTTTTTTTGTTTCTGGGAGAGCAGAAGATTGCTCAGCTGTCTGCTTGGGGTCTTAGAGCCTCTTCCGGTGGGGTGACAATGCTTCGTTGGAGTGATGTAACACTAGGAGGGCACAATCTGCGCTTTGTTCACTCACCCATTCGCCCACTATGAAGGTTCTGCTGCGTGCTTTATGCCATTCTCCTTTAATTTACGTTTAGGTGCTGGCGCTTTATAGAAGGCAGTTTAGGCTTTTATGGTTTAGGTAGTGTTGGTATTGATGTGTAGAGCTATATTCAGAGACGTAGACAGCTTTTCTCTCCACTTATATGTCAAACAGTTTGCAAGTGTCGAGAACGGTGGCGTGGTAAGCGGTAGCAGAACTGATAAAAATCATAACTGTTTTTCTTGCTCTCTCTTGCAGCCACAGCAAGTGGTCCAAGAAAAGCCTGCTCAGGTATGTAACCAACATTTTTTAGTGTATCTTGCAAAACACACACACACACACACACACACACACACACACACACAGTAGCCCATGGCTCTCTCACACTAGTGCTTACTTAAAAAAAAAAACAATAAGAATTTCAGCTGAAAACTGCACGGCTTCACTGTACTACAACCCATTTCAAAGCGTGAGAATACAGACCTATATGGGCTCAACTCCCTGGCCAGATGTACCCAGTCTATCAGAAAGCGATGCCGAGACCTCAACCTACGTGCTTATATTTACATCAGAGTGTAGGAGAGTCACGGCCAGTTTGGGTTTTCAAGGTTTCACAGTTCCCGGTCTCTGCCTTAACAACATAACAACTTAACTAGCCAAGGACCTGCAGGGTGAATCTCTGGTGCCAATGTAAATATTATACTGCTGCACATAAAATCAAAGCTTTCTGCCATATCATGTCCTTCCGTATCCTCACAGATGGATGTGGAATCTGACCTGAAGGATTAGATCAGAAGAGGGGGTCTTTTTTTGCTTCAACGCATTAAAAATAGAAAAACAGATGAGAACTCAAGCCAATCGGCTGATGGCAGGGATATGCTGGTAAATTTAGATTTGCATTCAAATGATTTAAATTGGTGGACATTTGGTTAAAAAAAATCTCCAAATGCAAATACCTTCAAGTGCAATTAAAGGACCAGCAGTGACTATGTTGATTAGTGTGGGAAGTCACCTATGGAAAGTAATGAATAGGTAAGAAATTCTCTCCCTCCCCTCCTTTGTTCGCTGATGCGAACCATTTTGCGGTGGGAATGCATAACTGCAGCCTGATTTGTTGCTGTGTGGGAATGCATGGGCCATAATACACACACACACACACACACACACACACACACACACACACACACACACACACACCCCTACTTATTTTTATATCTGTATAGCGCTCCAGATATTTGTATCTGTAGCAGTTTTTTTGATTTGAACTCAAAGTGGCGTGGCCTACACACTTTAAAAAAAAAAAGAAGAAGCTTACCATTATGGCTGCGGAAACACCGGCAAGTAGAAATACCAGGACTCACAGCATGGCCTGTGAATTGTCCTCACTTGATCATTTGACTCCTGACTAGTCGTTTGAGTTCATATGTGATGTGTGCTAGACTGTTTTCATCACACTTGCGCAGTTATTTTATGTATGGTTCTTGAAAAAACCTTGAGTTTAGAAACTAGATCAACGTGAGGGACCGTATTCCTCACTCACCTGTCAGTCAGAGTAACACTAGTGACTCGCAGGCATCTGTTATGTACAGTTAGGTCTGGAAGTATTTGGACATTGACAGAGTTTTTGCGATTTTGCTTTAATACACCACCACAATGGATTTGAAATAAAACAATCTAGATGTGATCGAAGTCTAGGCTTTATTTTAAGAGGTTCCACAAAAATATGGCATTTACCATTTAGGAATTACAGCCATTTTCAACAACTTCCATTTTCAGGGGCTCAAAGGTATTTGGACAATTGACTGACAAGAAGTTAATTGACCAGGTGTGGTCCATTCC
>CM074962.1:16923103-16933956 GCA_037577455.1 Pangasius macronema
TGCTCCGGGTGTGTGTTCACTACTGTGTGTGTGTGTTCACTACTGTGTGTGTGCACTTGGATGGGTTAAATGCAGAGAACATACTCCGAGTATGGGTCACCACACTTGGCCACAAAGTCACTTCACTTCACTTCACTTCACTAATACAACTGATATGAAGTAAGTGAATTTATTGCATCTGTGACAAGAACAAATTCAGTTGTGAGTTTGAAATAGTTGATCATTATTTTGAACTGAACATTAAATCATTTATAGAGTTAACAAAACATCTTACTGAAACTACTTAAATATGTGAATTAACACATTTATTACTGAGGATTTTGCGGATATGAGCACCATGTCCCTTAGTGCTTGCACATGTCAGGAAACTCATTTATTCTACGACAAATAGCATCGAAATCTGTGAATTCATGATCTAATGGTACGTCATGAAAATGTGCTGCACTGCACACATTCTGTTTTAAAAAGATTGAGAGAAGTTGATAGATATGGTAAAGGTGCACAAATGCTTTACTCAAGCAAACGTGTAATTACTTATCTAAATAAATATTCTTGTAAAAGTTGTAGTACAACTTCAACTTCAAATACTTCGAGTTAACATAGAAAAGAAAACTCTTCAATTTGCATAAAGTAATATACACATTCACAAAAGGAAAAGACAGCACCAAGTCACTCATTTTACTCACTTTCCTTTCACCAAAGAATGTGGGGAAACATTAGCTAATGCTAACGAACAACAGCTTTATTCCTAATCTCTCAGATGTTAGCTAGCATGATAACTGACCATACAAACTGCTTCAATGCTAATAGCTAGCTATCATAATACAAATGGCCATGATAAATACAAAGCGTACATTCACGCTGTCATCTCTGCTGAAGTTCAAATTTGTTTAATAATTTAGATCAACCCCTTGAAACAGTCCGATGCTAAAAAAAAAAGTTATGACGTTTTAATGAAATGTAATGATGTAGTGTTTAAAAATGTGCCGAGTGGAAAGTTTTGAAATATAGCAAATAAAAGCCAAAATGATTAGGGGAACAAAGGACGCAAGTATAGTACAGATAGTTAAAAATCAGACTTAAGTACAGTAATAAAGTGTCTATTTCACACTTCTCTTCTCACACTTCTCAGCACCATGCCCAACCATGCCTCTTAATAATGTATTCATTTTAACTGAACACTATTGTACAGGTTAATCGCACTAATACCAACCTAAAACCTGCACAGGCACCAAAAAAAATGCAGAAAATATATAATCTATGATCTTACGTTTTAAATGAATGGGCAGGTGTGTTAAAATAATGTGTAAATACCCATCCCCAGTAATAATTTCCAATAATTTTCCTGCTTTCCTGTACCAATTTACTTGAATATAATCTGTGCCAGTGTACATAGATTCTTTATTGTCATATATATACATATATAAAAGGATATAAATATTAACATAAATGATCAGATCTGTTCAGTTAAGATAGTAAAGCAGCTGAGATATTACACTTAACATATTGCACAGTGCGATCTGGTAAGATTTATACATTTTAAAATCTAATAATAGAAATGAAAATTCAAATAAAACTAAGATCCATACTATGAACAGTAACAAGGTATTGGTGGTTTATGGTTGAGCTGTTCTCCATAACCTGATTTTGTGTAATGTGAGTGAGTCACAGTACATTAAACGGGCAGGTTGTATAACCGTGACCGCAGGCCCCAGACGAAGGGCGGGACAGGAGTGTGTCTGGTTTCCCTTGCTGGTGTGTGGTGCCGTCTGTGTGTGTTTCATAGCTCTGCCGCAGAGATCTGCAGGTAGACGTGAGCACGGTTTAGATGAATGAGGCTGAACGTTCGTGTGCATGTATGAGGTTAGATATTTTTGGAGGCGTTTCCGGTGGTGAGTGTACGGCAGCTGAATCACATGGAGATGTGTTTGTGTACAGGACGGTTGATATGAATGGAAGTGAAGGCATGAGTGATTCAGAGTGGCTTCATCGTGATGAATGAAAAGACAGTGTTTCTCTCTATCCCACAAAAAAAAAAATGCACAGGATGTCAGTGAAATGTTTATGAATTGGACTGTTTATGAATCAGTATTTATGAATTGGACAGTTATGAATCACACATGGCTGCCCGTGTTTGCATTGCGTGGGTGTGTGTGGTATGAGCGCTCCTGTTGGAGTGTGTGCCTGGCTTCACACTGTCCCTGAGTCATGGTGGCGGTCCTGACTCATCTCGCCGTCACTGCCTGTGGGCTCGCGTGCCACCGCACACAACCGGGCCATGCTTGTGTAGTCATCGAGGAACGATTTCCTCTTCTTCCTCTTGTCTCTGTCTTGCTGTTTTCTCCGGATCACACTCTCTGTGACTCATTTTGGTTTCATTTTGCTGCTCCCCCTCACTCTCGCTCTCTCACTCACTCTCATTCTCCCCCCTTTTCTTTCCTCCCTGGTTTTGTAAATGACCTCATTTTAATGAAGCACAGACTTGGCGGCAAGACCAGACCGCACGGCTGGAGCCTCCCTCTCTGCTCGCTGTTCTCCACCATCGTACACACTCAAGACTTGAGCAGCTCTAGAGTTTCATGACAAATGTTTGAATGTTGTCCATACCTAATGGCAACAATACCACACACAATAGGTCTTTTTCCTCCATGGCTGCACGGCACTTGAGAGTGCCTCGTAAACCTACAAGTATCTATACATTTTTCCATACCTCTCAGGATGTCATGCGTCTGCTTAATCTAGTGATGGCTGGTTGTTCTGGAGAGCGCAGCAGTGCCATAAAGCTGTTCTATAAATGTCTAGTTATTTGTTGTTAAGTGGTTAATACACTCGACATGGCTGTTCTTGCGCAGGGTCAAACAAATGGGTGACTGGCGAGCCTGCGGTGTCTGCAGAGAGCAGCCGTTTCTCCAGACTTTGAAGCTTTTGTTATGGTTTCTGCTGAAGCCTTTACAGGGAAGTGAATGTTACCACATGTGCTGTCCCAGCAGACTACACCTCCACCTGAGTCGGCCTAAAGATTTGTGGCCTACTGCAGACTTAGATATGAAAAACTAAACAGGTGCGAAACAGTGGGCCGTTTCCTTTGGCTTAAGCGTCTGTCACCAGTATTTGGCGAAAGCTTTCTTACGCTAACAGAAGCATATGTGCGTAGAGTGAGAGAAGTATCGCATTCACGTACAATTCACGTGCGCATTCACGTGGCCACACAGTGGGTTGTCTTCCTTATCATTCTCAAACTCCAGGATTATTATTTCAGTTATTTATCCGAAAGCAAATTACTCAGTAACTACTATGAATTATTCAGTAACTCAGGTGGAACGGTGTTACGAGAGGGAGGAATTTACATCAGAACCTGCTGACAGGCGTATAAGGGGAGCGCATCTTTGTTATTGTGCAGAAAGAGCACGATATTGAAAAGCCACTTGTCCATAAACAAGCAATGGGTGTCTTTTTTTCCCTCCAGGTTATATCCATTTCTGACAGGTAGGAAAACTTATCCTTAAACGCGATGTCTTACAAGAACTCTGTAACTATTCCAAAGATGTCTGTAAGGTAAAAGCTCAAACATTCATGTTGTTGATTTAAATAATCATACACACATGAATCCCAACTCCCCAACACACACACACACACACACACACACACACACACACACACACACACACACACACACACACACACTTTAGTGCTGGAGCAACGCTGCCATCAAGGGGACAAGAAAGAATAACACACTGTATTCGCTGTTTTAGCGTTGTTATGTACTAGTTATTCTTATGACCTTCATTACTGCACTTACACTTTCCCGCCCCTTAAGAAGACACCTTAACTGATATTTCTGATGCATAAACATAAAAAAAACAGAACTACACACTACTATCACACCACAATACTTATTACTTCCTGTTCCTGCTTACGTCTTCTTGTTAGTGTTATGCCACAGAATAAGCTGTACTGTGAAAGCTACATCTGTTTTTGCTATGAACTCTATCAAAAAGAACATAAAATATCTTTACCTTTGCAGCTCATATACCATAAAGAATGAGGCAGGAGCAGCCAGACTTTTAGTCTATATGTAGACATTTTATAGATCCTTACAAACACTATAAAACATTACAAGGTCTCCCTGTACTATGGTGCCATAATATTGTTCGGAGTAACCATGGTGACTGGGGTAAAGGTGGAATGTTTGTGGCAAGAAGAACGGTCCTCCGAGCCAAGCCGCATTTAACACGCGCCTCCTCGGCATACCATAACTACACACACACACACACGCACACACACACTCTACAGCCTGAGGAACACAGACCAGAAGGTACAATGATAAAACCTAATAGATGAAACTGTAGCATCCGAAAAGTGAGGTGATATTAGATTAATGAAATCTCAAACATAACCATCTCAGAATGATAATACTCTTAGTTCTCTTAGAAGAAAGAGTTCCTCACAGGTTCCTTGGAGGTTCCTCACAGGTTCCTTGGAGGTTCCTCACAGGTTCCTTGGATGGTTCAAAGTTCTAGTTTCTGTAGGTGGTTCTAGTGAAATCCTTTATTTGAACATTTAACCGTTTCCCAAGAGTTACACTCGACACAGACAGTAGCCTGAGCGCAGGATCAAACCAGGGACCCTGGCGCTGTGAGGCAGCAATGGTACGCACTGGGCCACCATGCCACGGATATATGACTTCGTTTTACAATGGAGTTCATAAATAAATTTCTTTATTTGCAGCCAAATGACAGGACAGTACTTAGCTCATTTTCACACACATCACTTCACCTCATCAAAAACCATAAACATGGAGCCAAGTATTCAGGGACTAATAGACATTCCTCGTACATAAATAAATAAGCCCAATGAAAAAACTTATATTTATATAAGTTATAAGTTTACACTTATATTCCTTACATCATTACCGATAAATTAATAAATTCCAAATGACCATAATTTCAGTTTGTCCCCAAGGATGTTCAAATTCCATGGCTTATGTGACAAACGTTATAACACCATGCTGTTAATATAATACACCACCCTGTAGTGATGTACTGTTAGGGACAGAGATCAGCTAATATGTTTTACCTTCTTTTGAATAAAAATCATTCCTTGTCTTCATCATGGGTAGACAAATTTTTGCCCCCAACTACATGTAGATTAGTGAGTAGACATGACCTACAGTATATGTGTGTTAGTGTTACTGAATCACACCTTACTACTCATTACTAGCTTCTGTTTTGACTTTTGTAACTTCGTGGAATAAGACTATCTCCTGGTATCTTATTTAATTACCCGTTCATATTACGTTCTCCAACAGTACCTGGAAAGTCAGAAGAGGTGATGGACTTTTTAAAGTAAATCTTGCGGACATACAGTATGTCACTCCAAAATTACAGTAAAAATGAGCTCTTTTTATTTTCTTAATTCTTCAGTTATTTTCTGAGTTGCTTTATGTCACTGTTGGAAGCTCAAATCTGAAGTCAAATCAAATTTGACTCAAATCAAAAATGACTTTTTTAAAACCTGTGGGTTGCTTTCTGTTTTTTCATATTACGCAATAAGAAAAAGGAGAGTGGTTTGTTGTGGGATCTCTGGGAATTTCCAACCAATTTGCCATCTTATAAACACAACCTTTCTGAAGATATTCTACCTAGCAACTGATGTATAAGATGTTTGCGATTGGCTGTGAAGCACCAAGACAAAAAGAAGGGCAGCCTTTACTTTCACTATAGACTGAAAAAGACCTTCACTGAGAGCAGCTCTGTGACTACATCCAGCTCCAACATGAAGCAGTTTTCTTTTCTTGTTGTCTGCATTCTGTTGATCTGTGCACAGGCAAAAGAATGTAAGTATAAATACAATTTTATCTATTGTAATTTTAGTAGGCATGACACTGTAAAATTATTTAATCTCATAAATGGTCTATTCACAAACAAGTTCAAATGGAGTTTACAGCTTGTCAGAAGGGTTTTATGTTTATTACCAGTTTATAAGCTAAAAAAGAAAAAGAAAAAAGAAATGAAACACCAATTGTTCTGTTGTGTACCTTGGAGAAAATACTTCCTGGTTTCCAACAGACTCGCAACTACATTAGTAAGAAATTGCAAACCTTATCTATGCCAGGCATCAAAATTAAATTAAGGCATTAGAAATTAAAAAAAATTAATTAAATTAAATAAAAAAAGTGAGAAATCACTTAAGTGGAAGTATAGATGTGAAAAAGTGTCTCATGTAAACATAAAAAGGTTGCTACTTTTTAAGGTACTCAAGTACATTAAAAAGTAAAAATTAAATACTTTTTTACTGTTGAAATTTTACGTAATGTCATGTTTTCATGTGAAAACTAACTTTTATTTAAAAAAAACAAAACTTATAAGCAACTATGCTGTTTTTCCTGGAAACACGATTCAGCCTCTGTAGGCATGACTAATGCTACGCTAATGAATTAATCAAAAACAAATTATACTGTAATGACCAATATTTACCCCTAGCTAGAATTACTGCCTAGCTAATCATGTTAGCTACTCTAATCTTTACTAATCTAATCTGACATTAGCAAAGAAATCAGGCTAACGTAGTTAGCAATATAGTAGCATGATTAACAAGGTAGCAAAACTTACCTCAGCATGCTGTTTCAAATAAGATGAATGAATTACTTCGGCTACTTTGAAGGTTGAAATTGAAACGTAATTATAAGCAAGCAAACCAGTATTCAATTTCAGTAACACTGAAGTAAAGAATAAATACCTAAAATATCACCAGATAATACTGTAAAGTGTAGTAAAGTATGTATGAAGCATTGAGTGAATGCTCTTTTTTTTTTCACTAGCCCTACCTAAAGTCCAAGTGTACAGTTATAGCCCTGGTGAATTTGGCAAGGACAATCACCTGATCTGCCATGTGAGCGGTTTCCATCCTCCAGACATCAGCATTGAGCTTCTGATGGATGGCATGGAGATTCCTGGAGCTCACCAGTCAGACTTGGCTTTCAGTCAGGACTGGATGTTCCATCTCACCAGGAGTGTGTCTTTTAAACCCCAGCAGGGTAAAGAGTACACATGCAGAGTCAGACACATGCAGAAAACTCAGAACTTCGCCTGGCGTAAGTTTTAGGTCTCACATATCACTACGAACACTGGTTGTATTTATGCAAATGTATACACATATCTGTATTTATGTATTTAAACAAAGTACAGTAGTTATCAGTTATTAGTAATCAGAGGTGGTAATGGAATCAAGAATGTGAAATGACTCGCAGATCTTCTGTCCTGGGATATGAGACAGGTTTTTATTTTTTTCAGAGGAATACAGGTTGATTTTATTTTATCCACATACAGTATAAATTCTAGGAGGTTCTATAAATGCTATTTAACCTGAGTCTTCTTCTCTCTCTCTCTCTCTCTCTCTCTCTCCTTTTAACAGAACCTGATATGTAAAAGTGAACATGGATGACAGAGGGTAGGTAACTGTACTGTATGAGATGTGTGGAAATCTGTTCTTCATTACTGTCTAAACGTTAACTTCTACATGTATAATCAGTATATATGTATGCATTCATGATATGTATAACATCCTAACCGTAAGAGGATTTTAACTGCTTGTTATCTTGGTTTTCAGGGGAATTGTTAAGGATATTATCCTGTGAATTCAGCTGAAATGGGACTCGAGCACTGCAAGGCTATGACAGGCTGGAGGCTGATGTTAGACACACTTTCATGGTGGCATGAAGAAAGTCTTGGTTTTGGAAAACACTTCTAATTTTCCCTGTTCGCTGATATGAGGGTTCAGATGTAAACTTTTACAGTTTACAGGTTTACAGTTTTTTTCCTCCTGATATCCTGTCCTCTTGTACACACTCAGAAAAAGGGTTCTTGTATATAAACGTATATTCAAGGACGTAGAAGGTTTTTAGAAGAAACCCCCTCAGGTTACTTTACTTTAAATAAGTCTTATGAGCTTCTGTTGTCCTGAATGATCCTAACCTCAGTGTAATAATAATTAAAAAAAGTTTTGTGTACTTGGGTGACACCTTTAAAATGCTGTACTGGCTCTATGTCGCCTATAGAGGGTGGTATTTATTTTCTAAATTAGCCTTCTATTTTCTGGGTAAAGAATGTTAAACAGCGAATACAGTTATATCTTTGTGTGTGGGATGTGTTAGTAAAATAAGTGCACTGTTACGCTAATCCCTGAACTGCTTTGGTTTGTAGTATTATAGGACAGTAGGTTTGGTGCATTGTTTCTCACTATCATCACTTTTTTTTTAGAAGGAACTGGGAGAAAACATTTAACTACAGGAGTAAAATAATATTTTTTTTCATATACATTATTATTTAATAATTTGTGTCAAATACACTAGCATGAAGTATCCCAACACTCATTATGATAGCCGTTAGGTGAATATGAGCATGATTGTGAAATAAAATTGGCTTCTTTTAACAGTGCTCGTGTGATTTTTCTTTTAAATATTAAAATATTCTGATCCCATAATTGCAGGGTTTATGGAAAATTACCACACGTGTCGATCAAAGTAGCCTTTAAACTGTGCTCCTCAAAACTATGATAAGATAAGATACCTTTTATTTTGTCACTACAAGTACAATGAGTACAAAATACTGTTTGGAGTAAAGAGTAAGACGATAGATATAAAATATAAAATAAAAGGATACCAATAAATGATCTAATAATATATAATAATACAAAGTCAGTAAGATGGTGACAAAGGAATGCTGACGTGTGCATTTTAAGATTGTGCTGTCTTTTCTGCTGTAAAGAGGCATTAATAATAAGCTCTTAAAGTAGCACTTATACCACTGAAGATGCAGATTATGCAAAAATGTGAATAGAAGCCAAATGCGTCGTAATACAATGACACTGTGAACAGAGCAAGTAGATGCGCTGTGGTAGGAGGATGAAACAAACCTTATCCAAAACCACACCTATCAGTTCAGAACTGCAGAGCTGAGAAAGCTGATTCATTGTGGGAGTTGGGTTACAACTGCGGTAACCGTCTGGCACCTCCCTTACTTTAGATCACACACTACTTGCATTTTTTTTTAGTTTTTATTATGAGCTTTATATTTCTTACCTAAATAATCAATATTTAGTGTGCACTCAAGTCTCCATCAGTGAACAGTTCATAACTTCAATGAAATAGACTTTATGTGAAAACTATGAAACACAATTGCACTATTTGTCCATGTAGTACACAGTTATAGAAGGGGTTTATTTATAATCGCACTCTCCAGGTGTCACCCAGATGAGGACGGGTTCCCTTCTGAGTCTGGTTCCTCTCAAGGTTTCTTCCTCATATCGTCTCAGGGAGTTTTTCCTCACCACCGTCACCTCCGGCTTACTCATTAGGGAGAAATTTATAAAATTTAAAATGTATATCCTGAATGTATATATTTCTGTAAAGCTGCTTTGTGACAATATCCATTGTTAAAAGTGCTAAACAAATAAAATCCAATTGAAATGAATTGAGTTTTCTTCCTGATGTTCATTTAATCCAACTCGTTTTGGGTGCAGCGGGCTGTGTTTCAGTGTATGAGTCTTGGTAATACTGGACCTACAACCTTACGTATAACAACAAAACAAGGCTGTAGACAAACACAAAATGTTTCTTAGATTTTTCTTGAATTGCTCGTGATGTTATGAGGTGGATTTTATGAGACGGCTTCTTGGTAGTTTTCTGTCATCTAAAATGAGACAATCTAACAAGGTCACACATCAACATCTCTGGAACAAACTGATTATAATTATATTATAACCATTAAAGTACAAGATATTTTACAGTAACTAGCGTTACTGTAACCTCTGGGTGCAATGGATAGTGCGATTATAAATAAATCCCATCTATTATTGTGCGGTACAAGGACAAGTAGTGCAATTGTAGTGCACATACCCATCTTTGTATATGAAACAACACACATGTATTACTATATCAATTTAATACAAATGCCATTTTGAACACCTACTGATCTGCCATATCTTTTAGACATGTGTAGAAGATTGTGGACCTATAAAGGCAACCTGTCCTCAAAAACTAAACATCTGAAGGATGTTGCATTGTGACGTATTCTCCAAATACAGCTGAGTCGTACAGCCTACCTAAACTTGTGAGGTTCTATGTCAAAACCTCTGATTGTTTTATTATCATTTCATTTTTTTGAAGTAAATTTAGCTGAATTAGCAATATTAGCAATATGCAATATTAGCTTAATCAAGAGTGCAGGAGGAGAACAGTTATAACATGATAAATATCTTATTGAACAGTCACTCATGTGAACAGCACCTCGATTATCAACAATATATAAAGAAAGTTATTTAGTTTTTTTAGTAGGCTAGCTACTTTAGCCAGAGGCTGTTTCCGTAGCTTGCTAGGATTGTTAGCAAGCTACCTAGTTAGCTCATACATGTTTGTAGCTACACAGTTAGCTGTCTAGCAGAGATGCCGATTGCACATTAGGAGTGTTAGAGGCTCTTTAAGCGCTTAGAAATATTTAACGCAACAGGCAACCACTGCTGGGAAGGGAATTGAAGAATAAATACGACTTCTAAAATATAGAAAATATTAGGCAGAGATTATTCTGTAAGCAACATCAGAGGAAGCTGAGAATGAGCGTCCACGCTCTCTTCCTGGGACAGAGCTTAAAAACCATTTCAAGAATTACAATGGAAGAGTGTCATCTCACATGATTGGATACTTAAGAAGAAACTTAAGTTGGTTAAGTCTAATTTACTTATATCTATGTACCAGGACAAACTGTGAGAAATGTGAGTGTGTTAAGATGGTTTGGACATGTTCAGAGGAGGGAGAGTGAGTATATTGGTAGGAGAATGTTGGACATGGAGCTGCCAGG
>CM074962.1:16951133-16967423 GCA_037577455.1 Pangasius macronema
ATGAGGAGATGAAGCTAGTGGGTGCAAGTGTTGAGGATGCAGAAGATAGGGATAGGTGGAGAGTAATGATTCGCTGTCGCGACCCCTGAAGGGAAAAGCCGAAAGAAGTTCATTCACATCTCTGTCAGCTGCTGTGCGGTAAACTGATTGCGCTGCTCGTCTCGCAGCCCCTCACTGAACAGAGCAGCCGAACAAATGCGTGTGACTGCAGCGGGGAAGCAAGACCTCGTGCTCGCCCAGGACAGTACTGGTGACATTTGGAAAGTTGCTAAGGCTTGTCCAAAGAGTCGCTAGATTTGTCGCTAGTCGCTTTTTAAAAAAAAAAAAAAAAAAAAAGCCGCTAAGTTGGCAACACTGATAGTCATATTACACACATTAGCATTTGGTTCATTACCAGAACACTTTTTTTAGGCTTTTTCCCAACTTAAGATTTTATCTGGAATGTCTAGGAAAAAACACAACTTTGCAATCTGAAGGTTACACAAAGTGACATTAATTTTAATAAGTACACTATCAAACCGAACAGCAGGCGCCGCAACTGCAGCGCATCATGGGCCGCCATCTTGTTTGTTTTGAGTTGAATGGGTCACGTGATTACAAAACGTCATTGTTTGTGAATCGCTCAATTTTGTCAAATGTATCGCCTTGGGAGAATGTTTTCGCTGGACAGAAGACTACAACGTAGAGAAAAATATTTAGGTTTGTAAGTTTATCCGGATTAGTGTGGGACGTAGACTGTTCACGCTCCATATCTGTCGGTGGCTGTAATGCAGCCAAACCGTTTGCTAACCGCCATTAAACGGGGGAGAGGCAGCAGTTTGTCACGTGACCTGCAGTGCGGTAAATACAAACCTGGGAAGAGGAAGCTGAAGTTTATAGTGGAGAAAGGTGAACTCTTAACAGTATGGCGGCCGCTAAATACGTGAAGTTAGTGGGATACATTTTACCACCAAAGACAGACACCGCGGATGAAGAGTCTGAAAATGACGGAGCAGAGGAGGAGACCTTGCCCGAGTTTCTGGACATGAAGGAGATGAACTGTGTGTCTTCTGGAGGTTTCATGTTTCAGCACTCAGCACCTGCGGCGGAGGAAGGTATAACCCTCAGCCATCTTTATATCATCTACATATCATTTATATCATCTTCCGTTTGTCCTTCAGAAATGACACCAATTATGCTAATGTAACATCTGTGACATAGCAGTCCAAATCAAATAAAATTTAAATTACAAGTTACATGTTGATAAACAGGATAGGCATTGGCACGTCACAAGGAATAACACTGCGCATGCGCAATAGTACTCGCGCGCGAACTAGCGCTATTGCGCATGCGCTTGAACTAGTGCTATTGCGCATGCGCTACTGTTTCACAATCTCCAGGAGAAAATGGCGCGCAGTATAAACATATTGCATGTTTTCTTGAGCCTACACCTGCGCCTCAATTCACCTACTTATACTATGCACTAAAAGTATCGTACTCTTTTTGTGGAAATAGAGTACATACTTTTGAGTGTGTAGCAAAAGAGTATTCAAGTACTGGGACATAATAACACGTAATGGAAGAGATCTTTGTCACCTTGTTGCTTTTAAGCTTTTCTTTATTCATTATTCCTTATATAATTTGTACTGTATAATTAAATTTACCATTCCATTGATTTGTTTTATTTTTCCATATTTCATTTACACCTCTCTAAAATACATCCTTGAATTCGGCGAAGCTAGCCGTCACAAAAATCCTCCTCCTCATGCAAGGAGTTGTGGGTAATATTGTCTGAAAAAGTGTCCACACTTCAAAAATCGACTGGAAATAGTCGACCATCCGGGTACAATCTGGGATCATTTCAACGTACTACGATTTGGGACACACTAATTCTATATATACTAATTGGGATGGGTAGTTGGTGAATTGGGACTTGTTTTTGTGTATACCCGACTGTTAAAGACATAAAAATGCTTATGCTCCACATATTAAACAAAACAAATACATAAATTATACATTCCATTACACATTACAGTTAAGACATTAAATTAGAAGGAGACTTTATTTATCACTTATACATTACAGCACAATGAAATGTAAAATTCTTCGCATATCCCGGCTTGTTAGGAAGCTGGGGTCAGAGTGCAGGGTCAGCCATGATACAGCACCCCTGGAGCCACCACTGATATACATATACATCATTTATGTATATGAATTATACATAGTTAGTAGAAATGACACGTCAAATAATTAACATTCAAAAAAAAAGCTCATGAGTGAGTTGCATTCATACAGACACTGTACTCATTTACATTTACTAGGGGAAAAAAAAAATAAAGCACTGATACCAACATACGATGCCACATGATACTACGTGGCATAAGTCTAGTACGTCATGGTACTAATGAACGTATGACACGACAGCGTCTTACACACTGATTTACAATCAAAGCAACACAGATTACAAAGTGTGCTCTGCGAAAATATCAAGAGGAGACATCTCAATCATAAAAGCCAGCAGGAAGAGTTCATTGCTAGCAGCACACAGCAGCAGCAGCCAACACTGCAGCAAATGCTCATTTATTTACATGGATATTACCACCTACTGTGTTGAGTTACTTTGTTTGAATCTTTTTACTAATTTTAATTTTTTTTTCAAATGTTCTGTAGTTTTAATTCTTTCTGCATTGTTTCATGTCCAGTGGATTTCTTGTTTCATGGGAAGAAAGAACGTGTTAGGGGCCGATTTCCTCTCAGGAACCCATGGTGGGAGATCTCCTGCAGTGCCCAGCGATACTCCCGTAAACTGCTGGTCATGGACTACCCTGCCTACAAACTCCGCACAGAACTGAAAAACGACTGGCGCACTATCGTGTCTCTCTTCATGAAGGAGTGTGATGTGGACCCTAATTTTGTCACTCGGTTCATGAAGTGGCTGCCAGAGAACAGATACGTGGACCTCATAAACATAGAGGAAGCACTGTGTGAATTTGGAGAGAGCAGCAAAGAGATCAGTGCAGAAGCTGATTATGTCAAGACTAAGATTTCTAAATCAGGTATTGGTAGCATGTTGTTCAAATGCCTGCTTTCTAGCATGGTGCAATACTTTCTTCTCTGTAATTTCATAAAGTCTTTTTTACTCTTATTTGACCACAACAATTTTCATTGATTACAAAATGCATGTAAAGTTCATTATATCAAATTTCATGTCCAACAATTTTGCCAACATCTGCAAAACAAGTAACTTCCTGTTAGCACTTGTTATAGCAGCCATAAGCAGTCATTCCCTCAATTTCTCATGACGTTTACAGATATAACAACGTCATAATCTTATTAGTTTTGTTGTATCCTCAAACAGACGCAGGTTTTCATGTAAGAGTTGCCACCATCTATCCTTTGGTCATGAAACACCTGCCAACGTTGCTGCCAGGGCAGTTTTTAAATCTGCTGGAAAAAGGGAAAGAGGAAGAGGAGGACAAGGAGAAACAGCAGACTAAATATGATGAAGAAAACATGGAGGCTTCTCCACGGAAATCTGATAAGATTCCCTTATTAGCCAGACTGGAAGAGCTCATCAAGGCAAATAACATGTGGAAGTTTGGCTTTGGCTATGTGAGTAAGACTGGATATTGGGAAAACCAGATGNATGTAAACACCTCTCTTTGTCCGTCACGTCATACACCATCTAAATGAAACCTTATACAAAACCATAAGCCCTAATTACACTGTAAAACAAAGCATCGATCAGGAAATGTTTGCTTTGTTTTGTGTTTTCCGTCATTTTAAAATGCTGTATAGGCTCCCAAGTGGCGCAAATTGATTCAACTTCCATTTAGAATCAGCGAATGGAAAACTGGTTGATTTTTATTTTTTTAAATTCATCAACAGATCATGTATAAAGAGTTCCGGTTAATCAGATGTGAGACTAAACTGAAGGACTTCATGTCCTCTGAGTTATTCAGCAAAATGTCAACTGAGCAGCAAAATGCCCTGAAGGTGTACAACGAGATTAAAGTCTACTGTAGTCACTCTGGCCACACCTACATCGACCGGAAGGTTCTGGATCAGACGATGAAGATGCAAGAAGTAAGCATTTGGGAAGCCGTGGCCTTCCTCCGCAAGCATGGAGTGCTGAAGGTAGAAAAGGAGAAGATTGCCCTGAGGAACCTCTACATGTATGAGAATGATATTGCTGAATGTCTCCACAAGTTAATAGTGGGGGAACCCTGGAAGATCGATCTGGACGTGAGGGAGGTTCTGCGCTCTGCAGAACGTGAGAGAAGGAGAAACCAGCTTGCCACCAAGTCAAGTTCTTCTGCCTCAGGAACAAATGGAGAAGATGGAGAAGATGAGTCTGGTCTAAGCGGAGAGTCTGCGTCAGATGTCCAAGACCCCATGGATGAAGAACCTGAGGCCACCTCTACAGAGCTGGACCCAGACCAGGTGCGAGCAGCAGAGATGATGTGTGCAAACGCTGTGACCGTGATCAGTGGAAAGGGGGGCTGTGGCAAGACCACTGTGGTCAGTGTGATCTTTAAAGCTGCCATGGAGCAAGAGGAGAAGAACAGAGAGGATAATGACAGCACCTGGGAGGAGGGTGAGCAGAAAGAGAATGGCAAAAAGCCAGTGGAGGTTCTTCTTACTGCTCCCACAGGCAGAGCTGCATCACTACTGTCCAAGAAAACCTGCTTCACAGCTTATACCATGCATCAGGTTCGTGGTGTTTTCATTTTTTCTCACTGAATGTCAGAGTTGCATAATTAAACCAGTGGTTTTGTGCAAGTCAGCAGAGCTAGCACAAATATCACATATGTCCACTCCTGCATTATCGGTACACGCCTTCTGGCAATTCATGTGTGTCAAGTTCAGGTTATCTAATAAGTCTTGTATCGCAAATCTTTGTAATTCTTTACTTTCATTTCCCCAAGGTTGCTCCACTGCCTCTCCTCTTTCACAGTTCATGTGTTTTTGTTTTAGTTGGATGTCTGTTCTCTGTAATGGCTGTTTGACTAACAAATGGATCTTCTTCTGCATCTTTTTTCTCTTCCTCCTCTTCCTCCTCTCCTTCTTATGCAACAGATGTCGTGACCAGCAGTCTTAAGTATCTTTATTTCAGTCTTGCTGAAGAGTTTAAACTATATGCACAACTACATATTAATCTGTGTCCTTAAAATTGTGCTTTTAAAAATACTTTGTGTTCTGGTTTGCTTTGAGAGAAATCTGGCTATTAATATAAATATAATAAAACATGTTTTTAGAAATTGTTGCAAATTTATTCAAAATCAAAAAAATTTAATCGGATAAGCATTCAGATCCTTGGCTAAGGCACTCTAAACTGAGCTCAGGTGCATCTCGTTTGCTTTAATTATCTTGAGATGTCTCTAGAACTTCTCTGCAAATTTAATTGATCGGACATGATTTAGAAAGGCACACAGGTCCCATAATTCACAGTGCACGTCGGAAACAAAAAACAAAAGCTGTGAAGTCCAAGCAAGTCTCCGTAGATCTCTGCAATTAAATAGTGTTGAGACGTAGATCTGGGAAAGGGTATAAAACCATTTCTAAAATTTTGAAGGTTCTCAGGAGCACAGTGGGCTCCATCATTGTGAAACGGAAGAAGTTTAAAATCACCAATCTGGCCAAACGCACTCAGAGAGGTGGCCAAGAACCCAATGACCACTCTGACAGTGCTTCAGAAGTCATACGCAGAGATGGAGGAACCTGTCGTCACAGATGAAAACCATCACAGACATGCTTCATCACTTTCATTCAGGCCTTTATGGTAGAGTGGCTAGATGGAAGCCTCTCCTGAGTAAGAGGCATATTGCAGCACGTGAAGGACTCTGATGGCATAAGGAAAAAGATTCTCTGGTCTGATGAGACAAAAATGTAACTCTTTGGGCTGAACTCCGAGGCAAAACTGGGTCTCTCTGTATGTCCCTGAGTGGCCCAGCCACAGTCCAGACTTGAAACCCTTGAAGATGGCAGTGTACAGACAGTCTCCATCCAATCTGATCAGGTTTGAGAGGATCTTCCAGGAAGAATGGGAGAAATTGCCTAACTCTAGGTTTGCATATCTTACCCAAGAAGACTTGAAGCTGTAAATATTGGCAAATGTGTTTTTACACAGTACTGAATAAAGAGTCTGAATATTGATATAAATGAGATTTCAGTTTTGGATTTTTAATAAATTTGCAAGAATTTCTAAAAACTTTTCGCATTGTCATTATGGGTTATTGTGTATAGTTTGATAGTCAAAAAGGGCTATTTAATCCATTTTAAATTAAATGTGTGACAGCAAAAACTGAAGGGGTCTGAGGTCTACTTTCCAAACACACTGTATATAAAATTATAATACTTCAGCTTCCCAGAGGAGATGGACCATGGTTTTAAGTATGTATTGACAATCCAGTTCTTCCTTGGACTGTTTTTAGGTCTTGTGGAGTTACATGCTTACGAAAAAAAGCCCAAGTGGGACGCCAGTGAACTGGAAGTTCGCCAGTGTCCGAGTGCTGGTGGTGGATGAGGGCAGTCTTGTGTGTGTGCAGATCCTTTCCTCCATCCTGTCAATGCTCACCAAACATGCACAGCTTGTTTTCAAGTAGTAAGACCCACTCGAGGTTCATTGACATAGACTCGATGTCATTACATGTTGGAACACTTACTGGACCTTACAGAGGTATGTTCGATTGCAAAAAAAAAGGGAAGAATTCTGCATTTGCGGTTTGAGGCAAGTGGGTAAAGATTTTGTGTGATTAATAGGCGAGCAACAATTTCCACTACTTGTTAGATTCATTAGTGTAGCTATAGTACAGAGCAAAGATGCCTAGGCTACATTTCAGGTCAATGTTTTCTTGTCATTATTGTATAACATTTTGACAGTGTATGTCATCTACCTGTAAAGGAAGCAGTAATCTGTCCTTGGTGATCTTATTATGGAAGACTTCACTGTAATGCGTTATATTATGGGGTTTCTCTGTTTGGTAAAGGAGATATAAGGCAGCTGCCCAGCATTAAACCAGGAAACGTCCTCAACGACCTCTTCGCCAGTCTCAAGAGGGTGAACTGGGCCATCGAAATGCGCACCAACCACCGTGCTGAATCAGAGCTCATTGTCCAAAACGCTGGATTGTAATGCTTATGTTTTGTATTATCTAAAATTTAATAATAATTTGCATTTTATTTTCGTTTATCCAATGTAATCTTTATTAGATTCCTTTTGCTCTCTCAGGATAGCGGATATGGGTGTCAGCAAAAAGTTTCATCATCTAAGCTATGACTCCACTGTGGAACTGGGTAAAACGTCCACACTGCCATCACCTGACAAGAGATTCATCGAGATCCTTCTTCCAGAAAAGGAAAACTATGAAGGTATGTACAGTAAAATGATCTTAACTTTCAGACTTTGTTCCTTTGAGCATTAATATAGATGGACAAATGTCAAGCGGTTCAGCCGGAAACAAATATTTTGTTCTTTACAAATTTTTTTTTTTGAAAATGTTGTGACGTTTTTGTGCAATTTTTATTATTTTTTTAAATCTTAGATCTACAGAATTCTGTGAAGTGTTTGTTGCAAGGCCCAGCGCCAGGGCTGAAGGATGACGTGTCTTCACAATTTATTGCCTTCAGGAGGTAAACATGTCTTACAGAAATTAGATGAAGCCCAGAACGACCAAAAGAAATGTTTAACAGAAAATCTTCAAGACTACCACTGGGTTTATGATGTGTGTATTGGGAGTGGGGTGTGTACCGTATAGTAGCTGATTTACAATTCAGTTTATTTGAATGTCACTTTTAACAGTAGTACTAAGTGTTTCTTGCATGTTTTTTGAGCATTGCCACTTATGCTATGTTCGAGGCGAAGTTGCAACTTGGAATTCCCACCTACAACCAGTAAAAGCCACTGAAAATGCCCCCTCAACTTGCAATTTCAACTTGTCAACTTGGAGTAGTCTTCTCAACTACCAGTTACTTCCCTGTTCACGCAGTGATGCCAAATCTACATGGCTGTAGTGTGACTTGTCAGTTGTCAGGGGGAAGAAATGAACATTTAAGCAAATATCGTCATAACCGAAATCTAGTCAATTAGAATTAGATCACGGTACTTGGTTAAATCTGTAACATTGCCCACTTAAAAGGCACCAAGAATGCAGCCGCTAATACAGACGGGTCTGTTCTCTGTTTTTATTAACAGGAAAGAATGCGCTTTGATTAATGAGCTTTGCTGCAAGCATTACTCTAACCACAACACCAAGTAAGTGTAATTTCAGTCACAGTTTTTGTCATTGTTGATGAGTACTGTTAGACTATAACATGATTAACTACATTATAAAACATGCCAGTGTGTAACAGTTTTACAGTCAGACCCAAACACACACGTTTCCTCTCATTTTACCCCAATCTCTTTCACTCCTCAGGACACACAAAAACAAAATGGACTTTCAGATTGGCGATAAAGTATGCTGCACAAGGAACGGCTATGTGACGGATAGAGACAAAGAAAATGAAACCAAAAGCAAAGAGGACGATATGGATGGAAGCAAAAACAAAAAAGAACGATTGTGCAATGGGGAGATTTTCTTTATTACACAGGTATTGTGGAAAAACAGACAAAAATGTGTTGTTGTTTTTTTTTGTCCATTGCACAATCATTAGCTTTTTATTTAAAGCAATACCCCTGCTTCAGTGCATGTGTTTATTTAGTCTAGAGGTGTGTAAGGTTCTTGGTCATTTTTGGAGTTTGCTAATTGGGCTAGGAGCTGTGTATGTGACTTGCAATTACAGGATGTGACTAAGCAGGAAGAGTCTGCACAGAAGTGCAATAAAGGGAGGTACCTGACCCTCGATAACAAGCAGGACAAAAAGATGACTGAACTTATGTCCCTCGATTACTCTCTCACATTTGACGTCGTACGGACCCGAGCTTGGTAAGTGTGGAAAGTCCATGTGATCACTTACATCCAATCTTACCCTCAAGTACTTTAGTTTGCTTCCTCCAAAGCAAATGCTGTTGTAACTTCCCTTCATTTCTACACTTTATTTCTTGTTAATGAGATACAGTGAGGCTTTACATTTGTCACTATTGCTCTAGATGCTAAAAAAAAGTTACTAGTCACTAAATCGAATTGCTTTCATTATTTATATAAGAACATGCATTTTACTGCTTATAATTATCCACACAGTATACACCTGAAACAGGTATAGAGGCTAAAACAGCTATGATTCTCTCCTGTCAGGGCTCAGAGGAAAAGACTATTGTGTACGTTCTTGATAGCGGCATCAGTCAAACTTGGAAACACGTTTATACTGCAGTCACAAGGGGGCAGAGCCGTGTGTATGTCATAGCAAAAAAAAATGGGCTTGAGAACGCCATCCGAAGACACGTCATCAAACGCAACACGCGGCTAGAAGGCCTTATCGTGGACTTGCTCCACGCTTCAAGGATATCAAAGACAGAGTTTCTCAGTCAACCAAGTCAGTCTCAGCTCAACACGCCAACGCGAGGGTCTGGATTCCAGACTCTTCAGTCTACACACGCGCCATCGTCGAGCCCTGGTCCATCCCAAGCTTACTCTGGAATGATGAGTTTCAAGAATATGACGTGGCAAAACCTGACTGACGCTGGTACTGGGTTTGGTGGCCTCAGTTCCCCCAAGTCAGCAAGTCCAAGTCCGTGTAAACGCGAGAGAATCACAGACAACTGCACCACAGCATCCAAACAAATGAAGGTAGCCATTTTACACATACACATCTCATTAGTGTCCTAATTGACAATAGAAGAGAGTTTGATCTATCATGAAGAGAGTTTAAAATTCTGACAGTGCCATAGCTATGCAAGGATGGTACAAGGATACTCTCTTCCCTGTTCATTACAGCGACACTTGAATCATGCCTGTCTGTCAAGATCATGTATACAGAAGAAGGCAGTTAGTAGGTTCCTCTGTGCGTTTGACTGCCATCTGACTGTGCATATATAAATTCAGGATATAAATTTTAAATTTATAAATTTATCCCTAATGAGCAAGTCGGAGGTGACGGTGGTGAGGAAAAACTCCTTGAGATGACATGAGGAAGAAACCTTGAGAGGAACCAGACTCAGAAGGGAACCCATCCTCATCTGGGTGACACAAGAGAGTGTGATTTATAAACAATAAATAAACCCTTCAATAACTGTATACTATATGGTCTAAAAGTGCAATTGTGTAACCAGGAAATTCATTATAGTTTTCACGTGAAGTCTATTTTGTTGAAGATATCAAACTGTTCACTGATGGAGACTCGAGTGCAAAAGTGAAGTGAAGTGACTTTGTGGCCAATTGTGGTGATCCATACTCGGAATTTGTGCTCGGAAAAGTGCACACACACACACCCGTGAACACACACCCGGAGCAATGGGCAGCCATTTTAGCTGCGGCGCCCGGGGAATCTCAAGGGTCTCACCTCAGTGGTGGTATTGAGGGTGGCAGAGAGCGCTGGTCATTCACTCCCCCACCTACAATCCCTGCCGGACCCGAGACTCAAACCCACCACCTTCAGGTTCACCTTCGGGGTACAAGTCCAACTCTCAGACAACGACTGCTCCGAAACTGTTCCTATCAATTGAAGTCCAAAGCCATCTTCATGGTTTCTAAGTGGTACCATCCACAGTAATCTCATGTATCTTCAGGCTCTGTGTCGGGCCATCCTCAGCAGCAGCGAGTGGTTTCCAGGTGATGAGAACTCCAACCAGAAGTAAGGCATCAGGATGGACCAGGCAGGTCCGGAGAGCAGAAAGGGTCAGGATCACTGGCATCTCATGAGTAGTATGTGTCTTCCAGAGAGGGAGAGGGAGAGGGAGAGAGGGGGAGGCAGGCTTATTAGGTATGCTTGTTGTCATGTAATGGTTAAGGACAGTGTACACTGTGAGCAGAGTGCAAGCAGGGGCTTGAGTGAACGCGTGAGAGTGGGCGGGTGACAGCATCCAAACATTCCAGTTCACCACAACACTCTACGCTCGTGAACCCTCCAGACCTGCTCCTTTACCGAAGAAAAAACTATTCACAATGAGCAAACAAATGTTTTCAGCCTAGACTTAAACACTGAGACTGTGTCTGAGTCCCAGGCACTAGTTGGAAGGCTGTTCCATAACTGTCTTCGCTGCTATAATATCCTCCACTCTTCTGGGAAGGCAGAAGTGTTGACTTGGGTTGAGGTCAGGGCTCTGTGCGACTCCAGTTCTTCTACAAGAATCTGTAGCACTGTCATGCTGGAACAGGTTTGGGCTCCTTAGTTCCAGTGAAGGAAAATTCTAATAATACAGCATACAGAAACATCCTAGAAAACTGTGTGCTTCAAACTTTGTAGCAGCAGTTTGGAGAAGTCCCACATATGAGTGTGCTGGTCAGATGTATGCATACCTTTTAACCATATAGTGTATATTTAAAAAAATAAATAAATGAATAAAATCTTGTATTCTGCATTGTATTTACATCAAGCTGTAACATGGCCTATGAAATGATCTTATGCTTTGTAATCTACAGTTATGATGCAGCTCTGTTTATAACTCTAAGCCGTCTTTGCAGGTGGATTCAGCACTGGGCTGCGCCCAGCTACGGCAACTGTCTCTTAACAGCTTCGCTTCCAGACAGCTCTTCCCAGAAGCTCCTCAGTCGCACCAGGACCAGTGATCGCAAGCAACAAAACCTTATTTAGGTCAGAGTCGGACTTTGTGTGCATTGCAGCATTTAAGGTGATTTACCTTTAAAGTAGATATAGCTCTGGCAACGTACAGAACGCCGTTCTGGATTTTTGTGGATTTCAGTGGTTAATCCTGTGATTAGTTAATCCAGTGATTAATCCAATTTCATTAAGTAATTAAATATATTAATATATATATGTAATTGTGTAATTGTATGTAAGGGATTGCATACAGACACTTGCTACAATCTAAAATGAACAAATCATGGAAAAAGGTGGCATATATGAACACAACCTCTCGTGTAACTGCATCATTGTCAAGTTGGGACTTTTGGTTATAAATTTAAAATGTAGCATTTTATAACCTGCTTTTTTTTGTCTTAATGCATTGGAATTTTGTCACATCACTGTCAATATTTATGCAATCATCCTTAGTAACAAGGCCAACCCGGACCATTCTCATATTTTAGGAATTCCTTAGTAATGAAAACGATTCAAAGAGAAACTCTTAGTAGTAAGATAAGATTCTTTGTGAAAATAGCCGCTGGTCTCACACACGTGCTTAAAATTCCACGTGAGAAAAAAAAAAAACCCACTCTGCAGATCCCTGTTCGAGTGTCGGCTCTCTCTGTGTTTATCTTTAAGGTCTTTCTAACAAGTCGGTTCTAAACCTCAGTAGATTTGCATCATCATCATCATCATCATCACTGATGAACATTCTCCATCCTACTGTGTCGGCTTGGCTGCTGTTAGTGCAGTCATTAATGCTACCGTTATTTCTAATGTTGCATTAGACATGAATAACAGGAGTTAAATCTCCGTTATTAAGGTGTGTGCTCTCACACTTTAGGATAGATATGCAGTTTTTTTCGTTTTGTTTACCTAGAAGCGTTCTTAACTTTTGTCCCCATTTCCATTTAAGACTACATTTATTCACATTTACCACTTTACCAAGCCACTCAGAATTAGTGGATGATCATGGGCCCGACGTATTTCAGAATAAAAGCATATTACCGCCAATGACTTCAAACACTTTATACTGTGAAGTCATAATAAAAGTGGGAAATTTTTCCAATTACTTTTTAAAAAATGTTTCTGGGTAACTCAAACCCCAACCTAGCAAACAATATGTTCTCATCATCACAACACGTACTGGCAACTTCTAAAATCTTCTGTACACTCAGCCCTGTGCTGCTACATTTCAGCTCGTCATTAATTCAAATACACAAGAGTCACTTTATCACATAAATATACTGTGACTTTATAAAGTAAAATTTTACTAGTATTTAGCAGTATAGCATGCACGCTCTTTCTAGGTGGGCTTTACTCCTGTTATCACTGACGAGCCGTGTAAATTAGGTAAATTAGTCTACCAAAATCTTTATATTTTTTCAGTGTATCCCAGTTTTTATGCCCAAATCCTTTTTCAGAAGCTTGGATTTTAAACCTGGTTTTATTTGGAATAAGAAACTGGCTGTGAATTTATTTTACCAATTTATTTTTTAATTTATTTTACTGTTTTATTCAATGAAAGCGCATTAGTTCCATACTTTCATCTTCCAACTTTCACCCATTGTACTCAGGTTTGTGACGGTTCTGATGGTGATACTACCGTGATCATGCTGCTTGTTGATTCTACACCATGTTCCTGTGAAAGCAGATTTAATGTATGATGATGATGATGTATGAAACTTGACTTATGGCACCTAAAAATCTGTAGTTTTTGCTTCCAAATATTTGTTTGTAAGGTACTGTGTTTACTTTTCTGACACAACTGAATTTTTCCCTCACACTTTAGCAGTCATGCCTTACTGAGAGGAAAAGCTTACTGTTAGTTTAGGGTCTTCTTCGTTTGATTGAACTTTGACCTCAGGATACTATGTAAATTCTGCTCTTGCTCACACTCCTAAAAGACTGCCATGGGGCAAAACATCTACAATGGACTGATTCCATTAAAATAAAAAAAAAAGTCTTTTATTTTGTTCAAGTTCATACACCTGTGGTGGCGTTCTCACGTTAATTTGAAAAGTACAGCTTTTCTTGGTTACCTTCATGTCCTGCATGTTTGCCCAACTTCTGCACTGAGCCATGCAGCGTGTTTGCGTGACCATCAGGTTGAACCTCTCATTCTCCACAGCCTTCTGAACTCGAGCCAAAGCTATAGAAAGCTTTGTTTGGAAGGTCAGTGACCCATACTGGAAGTTAAGACAGTTCTGAGAACCGAAATAGTACTCATCAAAATAGCATGAAAATAAAAATCTTTTAGTGTAAAGGACAAAAAGGTCTCCGAAGACCGTCTGAACCAGAACCAACCCACGCGGTTCAAAATAGCAGGTGTGCTCGTCAGCGGAAATGCACACTCTTAAACAAGAAAATCTATTAAAACATTAGGAAATAAAAAAGTAGATCCATGGTTTGGGCCAATTAAAAAAAAAAACTTTGAAAATTTACTAGTTGTGATTTGCGATAAAAAATACTGGCTGGAACAATTTGGTGTAAGTTTCATTTGCATTCTGAACAGATCTGATGACTTTTAAGGGGGTTAAATACTTTTGCAAGGCACTTTATATAGCACTTATAGCAGAGTTAAGCCTCCAGTCTTTCAAAGATGAAGTGTGTGTGTGTGTGTGTGTGTGTTTGTGTGTGTGTGTGTGTGTTCTCAGATGTGCCTCAGCTTAGTTGTAGAGCACTTGCATCACACAGCCGTATTCTTGGATTGTACATGTTGCATTTGTCCATTGCTTTTGAAACAAATAAACGAATGTATTTAAATGTAAATGATGTTTAAAATTGGACCAACTCTTATAAATATCCATGTTTTATCCATGCAGTGTTTCTTTCAAATTCCCAGGAATACTGTATTTATTCCTTTTATTCCTTGTAATAATAACAGACCCCTCTGTGAAACTTATCATTTTGCCCTGAGGGTATGTGCAGGTGGCTCGGTGGTTAACACCTCCGGGGCTCAGGGGTTCGATTCACGCCTCTGTCCTGCGTGTGTGGCGTTTTCATGTTCTCCCTGTGCTTCAGGGGTTTCCTCCGGGTACTCCAGTTTTCTCTCCTGGTCCAAAGACATGCGTTGTAGGCTGATTGGCATTGTGTGTGTGTGTGTGTGTGTGTGTGTGTGTGTGTGTGAGAGAGAGAGATTGTGCCCCCTTTTCTGCCCCGAGTCCACTGAGACAGGCTTCCCTGAGGCCCTGTGTAGGAGAAGTGGTGCAGAAGATGGATGGATGGTATATGCAGGCTTTTCCATTCACCTTCATATGAAATGCATTTGACCTTCTCACTCACAATTAAACAAATAATAAAAAAATATAATAAAAATTAGTGTGCTGTCTGATTTCCAGCTTTGCAATATTACATAAAATGTTAAATCGATATTCAATGACCTCCATCCACAATTCATTAAAAACAAAACAATCAAAACAAACACCAATGTTATTAATTAAATATGACTAATTATTCTGTAGTTAATCTGTATAATCAGGGCACATTAATTCTGAGCGGCTGCTCTCTAAACACGTGACTCCTTACGCCCATGAAAAGCTGTGATGTGATTGGCCTTGGGTCTCGTGACGCAATAGTGACGACACGCGACCAGGAAGTACATTGGTGTGAGATATCAGTGTGCAGATATTAAACGGTTACTAAAATAATTTAAATATCACTAATAATAAATAAACCGTGGTTTTGTCCTGTTGCGGTTTTATCATCATGTCCGACAGAAATCCCGGCATGGATCTGGGTAAGTGTTTTAATCAGTTTATTGTTATTATTTTGATTTTCTTTCGCACGTGACGGTGCGTGTTTTATTTTGTAAAATGATAGATGATAAAACAGCGGTGTTGTGGGTGATGATATTAATGATAATATAAGTTTTTATTTTGGCTGTATACTCCTTCTTGTGTGTAGATGATCCATTTCAGCTGTAATAAGTTACACATGACCTGCACACCAGATGGACCCTGGGACTTTTATTAAGTTGGCTGGATGTATACAAACCACACATTTTTCTCATTTTTTATTTTTTCAAAGTAATCTCAGATCTTAACACCTATCCACATTAATAAATCCCCTCAAACTGTGGGACTCCACACTGCTGTACAAAGGCGAGACTTGGAGACTGACTCAGAAGTGACTGGTTTGTGTAAAAGTTGCATAGTAAAGCCATATTTTCCTCTTCAACAGATCTGGAGTGGGTGTCAAAGGTCAGAGTGAACACCCAGGCTGTGCTGAGAAGGGCCCAACAAGTTCAGGGTCGAAAGGTGGCCAAGAAAGAGTGGCAGGTAGGCGAATGCTGACAGACTGCAGGTCCTGTACTAAGTTTGTGCTTGTGAGAATCATATGACCCCAAAGACTCGTCTTTTACAGGCAGCCTGGCTCCTGAAGGCTGTGACGTGCATCGACCTGACGACACTGTCTGGTGATGACACGCCGTCTAACGTCCACCGACTGTGCATGAAGGCCATGCAGCCAATCCGCAACGACCTGCTGCAGAGCATGGACATGCATGATAAAGGTTCATTTCCATGCAGTTTAGAAGTGTTTATACAGTATGCTTCTTCTTCTTCTTCTTCTTTCGGCTTTTCCCTTCAGGGGTCTCCACAGCGAATCATCACTCTCCACCTATCCCTA
>CM074962.1:16997286-17036579 GCA_037577455.1 Pangasius macronema
CTCCTGCCTGGCAGCTCCATGTCCAACATTCTCCTACCAATATATTCACTCTCCCTCCTCTGAACATGTCCAAACCACATGCTACAGGTTAGATTGTATAAATGCTGAAAAATACCTTTAAGCCATGTCCCGCATTAGAGAGCAAAAACCGCTGTGATTACTAACAGCAGCTTAATAGTGCCGAATGTTGGTTTCTTCGCCCAGTGAACTAATTCCTCAATTCCTCATGGTCCTTATGGAATAGGGCCATGAATAGAACATTAATGTATAAAATGTATGTATAAAAATATTTTGTTTGGTAAAAAAAAAAGAAGAAACAAAAAGAATGACAGCCAAGCCCTGTTATTGCAATAGTAGTTAATGTTTTTTTAAAGTCACTAACAGTAAGCTAACCCTGAAGAAGTAATTTGACAGCTCAGCGACAATTAAAAACTCGTACTGGTCACAGAATGGCTGGTGGATACGTCTTAATTGCATCCATTTTGGATGATAGAGGTATCTCCTATAGAAGATTACTAAGCATTGACGCCTAAATCAACTGAAACTGCAGTATAAGGGAGAAGCGTAGCACAGGATAATAAGAAGGGTTCATAATGTATTAAGCCAATTTTCTTTCCAATGAAGATCATCATAAAATATAAAACAGTAATTAGGTGAAATGTTATGAAGAAGGGGTATTAGTCTCTTTTTGAGCCAACCTTAAGCAAGTAATTTAAAAGTAAGGTTCATGAGGTGCTTCGCATTGCTTTTCTTTCTCACCACTTTCTGCAGAAGGTCAGACAGAAAAGTTTCCCTTCTTACTTTTTTTTTTTCTTCGTACTTTCCTGTTTTTTTTTTTTTTTTTCTCAGCAGCTAAAATCTGTAGGGATTTTTCCCCGTTTTATCTGAGAAGTTTCATCAACGCTCCTGACTGACAAGCATCATTACGGATAAAATTATCTTGGTAATTATCCTGCTGAAAAGAGATGCATCTCCCTTTGTGAGGAGGAGGATGAGGAGATGGAGCTGCATCAGGGAGACGCTTGGCTAGAATAAAGTACCCTAATGAGCGCACGGCCTCCTGCAGAGCACTGTGGCTCACGAGCAAAGTGTGCATTTTCTTTTTTCGTGCACAGTAAATGGAAACGGAGCAGCCGCCTGCTTATGCCAGGCACTTTAATGGGGGACCTTGCCAGCTGCAATTATCTTAATTTGTAGCCCCCGGGCCATGTCCAACATGAGGTCCTCCACTCAAGACTAAGCCTCAGAAGCGTGTACACAGTAATACTGTAGAACTAATTAAACTCCTCTCTACCACTAAAGTTGGATTTGTAAATGGACTTAACAAAAAAAAAATAATGTGCAGTATTAGCACGCTAGAAATCAAAAGCCAGCCTTATCAGTTATTATATTTATTACTGACTTCTTACAGGTATTAGTCACTTGAATAGACTCAATAACTCAAAAACAAGTAGGAATATAAATAATGTCAAAAAAATGTTCTGTGAATGGAAAGTTCAGGAATAAAAGGATCTATGTCTCCAATAAATTGCCAAAATATTTTTGTACACATTCAAATACACAGCCTAATCTGATTAGTCGGAATATGTTCATAAGATCTGTGGCTGTAAAACTGATTTTAGAGTTAACAGGGTCAATGACTGCTAAAGGTTTTAGTACATCTGCTATAATTAATATCTACAACATCTTCAGCAGAACATGACGGACCTTTTTAATTTCGATCTTTAATAAGATCTTGTAATTAACCACATTTAAGTACTAAACAGATTGAAAACACATAATAAACCTGGACAAAAAAAACTTTCAGCACCATGATATTGGCGCTTTTGAGAGATGTCATAGTTTCTTTATAAGAGTGAAGATCTTCACAGCATTCATGTCTTCCATGATACAATCACGTTCATCTTTTTCTAACTCCCGGTCAGGGCTGAAGTGGCCAATCCACAGCGAATCCAGCTATGACACGTGCAAAAGTCCACAATAACCTGATCTCAGGATTAAACCAGAGACGCTGGAGCTATAAATTGGCAACGTTAGCCACTTTGCTAATCAAACATTCACTGCAATTAGGGTGTAGATGCTAACATTAGCTAAGGAAATAAAATTGAATCCAATATGCATTTGGGATTTTCCGGTTAGGATAAACTCCTGGTCTGAAAATTGTGTTCCTTAGAAATGCGTATTTTGTCATCCTCAGTCTTGAATTACTGCTTGATGATTTTTTTTTTAATCAATAAGGAAAATCAACTGTCCTGTGACTCTTTACATTTTACTATTTATTCAACCCCAAACGATAGACACTTTTGACTCTAAAACCAAGGTATTTGTTCTCCAATATATGCATCATTGATTTCTTTGTTCCATTAAATCCTGCCTTTATATTACAGTTCTGTATCCGAGATTACCTTGACGAGAAAGAAGGGCAGATATTTTACTTAAACGAATCCTATTTTCACACAGTGCTTTATATTCCCTCAACAATTTAAATCATACTGCCTCTCAGGAAAAACACAAGGACACTCAGTTATGTTAACATAAAAGGAGGAAAGTGAAGCCAGATGCCAGGCTGATGGTTCACTGTTTGAGAAAGTTCTGTTTGTTCTTTCTTATCTTTCAACCTGTCCTCTGTGCTCAAGAGGTGAACTCTGCATACACATAACCACTGGAGATATGAATAGTTAGCCTGTGATACAGTTTTTTTGACATCTTATACTACACAGGATGGTAATGTCTTTCAGTTTCATTTATCTGACCTCTAGATCAGTGTATAAATTTTCTTTTTCTTTTCTTACTCTAACCTCATGCTGAATTTAATTGCCTTGTAATGCCATCGAATCATGAAAAGCTTGATAATTACTTTCAAATCCTATTAAAAATAACGCCACTCCAGTAGAACACATCACCTTCACTACATTTTTACATTCGCACTACATACCATATAGCACTCTTTCATTTTGCAGGAATCCTTAAAGGTTCTGTGTGTAATCCGACAGCATATTTGAGATGCCAAGAAAAAAAAAAAACCCTCAACCATCTAGGTGGTGTATCGTCTACTACAGTACCAGGCGTGTCCACACTTTTACACCCCAGTGCACTCGACTATGCAGTGTCCAGTTTCTTCCTCACAAAAAGTGTCTGAATGAGAATTTGAATGTGTGTGTGTGTGTGTGTGTGTGTGTGTGTGTGTGTGTGTAAAATGCCCTGACATGGTGTGATGCCCATCTAAGGTCTATAAGCTCCGGACCCACCATGACCCTGATAAAGTAGTTATTGAACATGAAAGAATTAATATAAGAATTTATTAATATGAAAATTAGTAAATTAGTTATGTGATGAATCTTAGGCTTAAATCCCACAAAGTGTTTTAATAATTATTTATGGTGGAATTCTTATCCTCCGTGTGATTATTAGCCTCAATAGTGTGATAGCTCAATAATATTGAGTTCTATCTGCTTTGTAGTTGTAAAATTCTTCTTGCAAAATTAATTAGATATAAAGAGCTTGTCTGTGTGTGTGTGTGTGTGTGTGTGTGTGTGTGTTTGACCATGAACTATAACTGAAAAGATGTTTAAACTGTACAAAATGGTTCACTGGGTCAACTGCATGGCCTTGTAGCTAAACACATTAACTTCTTTGCAATGCTAAATCCAAGTCCATGCAAATCTGTGTAGTGTGTATTTGAGAAATTTAGCTTATTTAACTGTAACCATGAGCTGTATCACACTGCTTCTTATTTCTTCAGAGTACTGTTCTGGTATTTCCACATTTTAACCTTAGCTTGCCTGTTTGGATTTTTGAGAATATATTGATCTTTTATAAGCGTATCTGTCAGTGCTTTGACCCCTGCCATGGACTCTGATATTGATTCTCATATGCATATATAAAAAAAACAATACAAGGAGTACACATACAACAAAAAGGCCAATTTTATTTTTTGAAAGCTTGTTAGAAAGGTTCACACGGCTTCTCATAGAGACCTGAGGTGTGCGAGATCACGGCCAAGTTATGAAGCATTTAATCATTCATCCTTAGTAACTGCCTGGTCCGAGTCTCATGGTTTAAATTAGGCTCGGAGTTTGTTTATATTTTGGGAAATAGAACCACAACTAAATTTGGTAGAAAATATTGTTGGCATGTACAAACAAAAATATTAATAAAAATAATATGATAATAATAATAAAAACAGCACACATCTCTATGAACTGATGTGATATAACTGAGGCTGAGGTACTGTCAGACACAGCATTCATCATGCTGACAGTGCTGGCATTTCTACCTCTATCAGTGCTTCTGGTGTTTCGGGGGGTGTAGAGTAGCAGGGCTCATATTTAATAAAATATATAAAAAAGTTTCGGTCTAGGCCAAAGCCACTTCAGATTAAATCCAAATACAGATACTTGGAGCACTAAACAGATACAGACCCCTAGTTGGTGCAATAATCTATTACCAAGTTATTTTAAGCTACACTTTAAAATAAGAAATGCTGCAATAAACTCTGAGTACTGAGTCCAAATACTGACTGTTACTGTTTAATATTTCTTTCTTAAGAAAATATACGGCAGGCCCCTGAGCTCAGCTTGTGATACCGCGCATGCTCAACATTCAGACATTGATTGGTTGGGCATGGGGCATGTGACAGTGCAGGAAGAAATGTGGGCGCCACCTTGGGTCGATAAAAAAATGTATGTGCTGGGAGCCAAGGAGGCTTTCAGTAATGAAATCAATAGCTGCGCTTGGCTCCAGGCATTAGGATCATCAGGCCGGCTGTTATTTAGTCATCGTTGTCCTAACAGCCCTAGCACAAGCTGGCTAGCAGTTAAAAATCAATAGAGTGACACCACAGCCAGCATCCCAATTACTGGTGAATGTGGTGAGAAATCAATGCAAGTGGTTGCCATTAACAGGTCCTGGTGGGAAATCATACCACATTATTTGTGTTAGGGGTCTCTTGCTCTCTCACACGCAGCATTGCTTCGCTCAAAGCGAAATGTCATCAAGTGTTATGACAGTACATGGCGATTACAAACTCAGACTCTGATCATGTTTGTTACTGTTGAATCCTTATCTGATTTTTAATTTTATTAACTTGTGGTTAGATTGAACACACTGCCAGTCTGCAAGTATTTTTTTATTTCAATCTAGGGCTCATTGGATTTCAAATCTCTTTCTCTCTCTGAAACTTAACACAAAGCTTTATGTAAATATGCCACACCAAGAGCTACTATCAGCTTTCATCTCTCCCGCAGCACCATTGATCAAACCGAACACTGTTCCTCTGTGTCTCCTGAAGTTACCGACGTGATGGTGAGCACATCGACGCGTCACCTCAACTTCCCCCACTCTCACTCATGGCCCTCAGGCTAAATAGAGACACCTCCAACCCTCCTGTCCCATTTATGATTGACACCTCTCAAGTGTTCTTCTGACAACGTAGCCCCCCCTTCCTTCTTCCAGCCCTCACTAGCATGCAAAATACCTTAAATAGATAGGAAAGCAAGAGGTGCATGCTCATGCAAGGTATCTAACCAACTTGTGCTCTTTATCGGATATTTCTCGCTGCTGTACTGTCTCCTTCTGGCAGCTCATGCATATGGAAAGAAGAAAATATGTTCTAGCTGAGATAAGAATGGAATGCATTTCGAAAAGCAATACAATGGCAAACTTGACGCATGGTGTTTAAACTGACAGTGGTGTGATAGTGAAGAGGGACAGGGCACATCGTTTGTCACCCAGCCAGAGATGGGGCTAAATCCTCATGCTGTGATGCCCGGCGTATTAGGATAACAGGAAACGGAAATTACTGTATCACTTCAGTGTGTTCGGTGACATGCCAGTTTATACACTGATCAGCCATAACATTAAAACCGCTGACAGGTGAAGTGAATAATATTGATTATCTCATTACAATGGCACCTGTCAACGGGTGGGATATATTAGGCAGCAAGTGAAAAATCAGTTCTCGAAGTTGATGTGTTGGAAGCAGGAAAAATGGGCAAACGTAAAAATCTGAGCAAATTTGACAACGGCCAAATTGTGATGGCTAGACGACTGGGTCAGGGCATTTCCAAAACAGCAGGTCTTGTGGGGTGTTCCCGGTATGCAGTGGTTAGTACCTACCAAAAGCGGTCCAAAGAAGGACAACCGGTGACCCAGTCACAGCGCCCAAGGCTCATTGATGCGCATATGGAGAAGGCTAGTCCATCTGGTTCGATCCCACAGAAGAGCTACTGTAGCACAAACTGCTGAAAAAGTGAATCCTGGCTCTGATAGAAAGGAGTCAGACACACAGAGCATCGCAGTTTACTGTATACTGTAGCTGCAGACCGGTCAGAGCGCCCATGCTGACCCTGTCCACCACCGAAAGCTCCTACAATGGGCACGTGAGCATCAGAACTGGACCATGGAGCAATGGAAGAAGGTGGCCTGGTCTCATGAATCATGTCTTCTTTTATATCATGTGGATGGCCAAGTTCATGTGTGTCACTTACTTGGGGAAGAGATGCACCAGGATGCACTATGGGAAGAAGGCAAGCCAGCGGAGGCAGTGTGGTTTTAATGTCATGGCTGATCTTTTATTTAACCTTTAATGTAACCAGGCAAGACTTTAACAACAAATTCTTACAATGGCAACCTGGCAAGCAATGATGTCCTTTGACGGGACAGGAACACAAGGTGGAAGCAGGATGAAATAAAACTATAGAAAATAAAATGGTGGATTACAGACAAAAACAAAGCCGCCATAACACAATAATGAGACATGCAACTTTAAAAATCTATAGAAATGTTTAGTGGGAGGAACAGCTACATGTCACAGTTTAAATGGCCTGAAGACTGTACTTAATAAACTCAATACGTAGCCAATTTGAATATTTTTGTAATATCTTGCCGTCTTTTGCAGTATCAGTCTGAAACTGTACATCAAATAATTACATTCATACATTCAAAGTTAAAAAGCCAGATTTAACTGAACTCATTCCTCTTTCACTCCTGTGACTAAACCTACTATTGTTTGTATGTTTGTATTGGATGGCTATTTCATGTCAAATACAGATATTAATCAAACATGCAATAAAATTCTACTTATAATAAATCAAACACACATTGCCACGCTCCTTTCAGAACACACCACTGCTCTATTTACTCTCTAGTCAAATGGCCCACAAAGCTATATCTATAGGATGGACATGAATAGACTCGTGCCAACTTGAATGGATAAAATAAACAGGAATAGATGGAAATAGACCTATAACAATTTGGATCTATTTTATTCACCGCCTTTAAAAAGAGGGTGCACAATGGTGGTTACTTTCTGGCAGCTGATACTTTATCAGCAGAGAAAGAGAGTTCTTGACTTTCAATAATCATTTTCAATGGATTTAAACTTATCTGAGCCAGCTGACATATTACGCTCTATCATAAACCATTACCTTATGATGTATATATATTATTAGATGGCCATTAGATATATAGAAAAGGAAAATTTAATGTTTGTCAGTTCACTGCTTTGGCAATGTTAGAAGAAAAGAAAGCAGCTAGGCTGAAATATGAGCTTGAGTGCAAGGGAATGTTTTTGGTCCAATATTTGAAGACTTGAAAACATGTCCAGACTTGATTGAAAATGTCGACCATAAATTCTCTATCAGACAAAAACTTTTTTTTTTCAAAACAGTTGTGGATCAAGCACCGCAGTGTGTAAACTGCTCCAGTAACTTTGGACTCTCCCATTGCATGCGTGTGTATGATGAAATATAAATGTATCTACAGCTGTCCCAGATAAACACACTTCAGTTCACACGACTGTATGTAGTATTTGAATTCAGGAAAGGACTATATGATAACTTAATGCTACAGTTCTGTTTGGGAGTGTTCGCTTATCATAACTTGGCACTCCTCCACCCTTAGACAGCCTATCTTGCTGAAACAGGTTTCAGTCAGGCGAGTTTACTTCAGGGTAAGCGCTAGAATTACATAGTTTCAGTGGCCACTACTGCTTTACTCTGCTTTGTCACTATTTTTAGAGTGGCAAAATATTTAGACTGAACTATTTGACACAGTTTCTAGTCGACTCGACACGGAAACATTTCCTCTGCACTGTCACTGCAAGTCAGCAAACAGAAAATGTAGTACAGCATTCGCAAGAACCTATTATTTATAGTGAAGGGGAATTGAATTAATCTGCATGATATCACTGACACAGTGACTCAGCTAACGCTGTATAAACCCTGATGAACTCCGCATTATGACTGTGCCTCCAAAGAGAGGCACACAGTGCTCAGAACTGACGCTATAGTCAAATCCGACTGATTTATACAATATAATAATTAGCCGAATAGTAGCTAGCTTGGTATTAGCACACTGGCTACTGTTTTACACAATATATTAATTAGCCTAATGTTAGCTTAGCTCTTTGTCTACTGGTTTGCACTATATAATAGTCGTCCTGATGTTAGCTACTGGTTGCTGATTTGTGCAATATGTTTGCTAGCTTGTTAGAAACCTTGGCTACTCGTTTACACTATATATATTATCCTAATATACACTGATATAATAAGCTAGCATGATATAATAAGCGAGGCTACCTACTTAAATCAAATAGCTGCTGCTGAATGAAGAGCTAACATTAGCTAAACAAAATACTTGGAAATATTAGTACAATGCTAGCTAGCTAGCTGGCGTAGCTAAATTATTAATGCTGCTAATGATGTGCCAATTCTTTTATGCATTATGTGTTGATAAACCAAAATACTATTTTTTTTACTTTTAATTTTTAACTTATTCAAATTAACTGTGTATGAAAACATGGCATGTAATAATCTAGTCATCATCAAATCCCATTAAAAGCGCTAATAGCATCATAGGAGTGGCAAAGTTTTTAGCTTTTGTGGGTTTAGGGGTGCATACTTTATAGATAAAGTTTATCAGTTTATTTATTGTTAGTTTTTATTATTTATTTCTTACAAGAGCGTATCACCTATATTTACTAATCATTAGTGAGCCCAAGGTGTAGTTAGCGCTCTGAAATCGTGTCAATCGTCAATTATTTTTAGCTACATTAAAGAAATCACACAATGAAGCATATTAAGAGGAGTTATTGTGCTGCAGGTTTTTTTTTTGTGTGGATTTAACTCGTATCAAAGTTCAGATATTGCAACATTTGCTAAAGCCATAGGGGACAAAGGTTAGGCAAGCTTTTTGGCTTCAACTCAAGAAGGCTGTGCATAAATTCAAATTCATTGTCAGCACACACCCATGCATGAGCCAGGACGTTCATGCACTAATCATATGTGCAGTTTGCTACATAGTAGAGGTAAGTTCAACTTTTTTATTTATTTATTTATTTATTTTTTAACACTTTTTCTGTTTATTGGCACATCTCACATGCTTAAGTTTGCATAAAGTAGCTTCAGGTCAGAACATGTTTTACTGTATTGCAACTATTGAACTACTCCAACTCTTTACCACATGGGAGAGATATTACAGCGTTGTGCTTCAGCTGCTAGAAGCTGAAATGCAAATTTTGGGATCATATTCCCAAACACAAACACTGAAAATAAAAAATGAAATACAACAGGCAAACCTGAGCGATGTAGATTTAAATATAAATGAAACTGCAGAAACATGTTGCAAATGTTGTATTTTACAAGACCTAGACCTAGTTAAAAAGACTTAGCAAATGCCAAAATATAAATAAGGTAATGGACCAAAAAGCTGAACGTTTTTATGAATCGTGCTTTGGACATGTTTACTTGAGCACTGCGCAGACATGACTGGATATTTCATGAAGCCGGAATTTTCTTGTGAATAGATAACAGGCAAAGTTTAACATTATCCAGTATGACAGAAGGTTTAGATTGTCCAACAGGATTTATATGAAAGGATATACTTATTGTGCAGTCTGGATTATGACTAAATCCTGAGGTGCCGAAGAAGCCATGCTATACAGAGCAGTGATTCACACACAGAATGAATGGCAGACTGAAAGAGATTCGCAAATGTTATTGAGGAAATTGACTGACGTTGGATGCCTTAAATACCATTTCTTTTATGACAGGAATTCATTGAGGAACTCTGACAATGGCCCACGTAACTGACAGTGAGGTTTTCCAGGCCTTCTCCACTTATGCCACCATTGTCATTCTCAAGATGATGTTCATGAGTTTTTTAACCGCGTACTACAGAATCACCAGAAAGGTAACCGAGGATACACATTTGTGGTGTATAAGCCTTTTAGTTGAGAACAGGGTGTTAACAAAACAGGTATATCTAGAGCATCATTCCATTTTTATTACTCCTGTGGTTTGGTGAGCACCATTTGAAGACGCTAATTAAAAGGAAACTCCACTCTGAAACACATTAAATATGTTTATATTGAAATATTCATGACGTGCATAGTGATGCTGTATCTTTTATGATACTTGTGTGAAGTTCGTGGTTTTGTGCTATGCATGTGTAATATTGCAAACTTGGATACAATGGTGTTTAAAAGCAATTTAAAAAAAAAAAAACATAAGTAATAACGGCCAGGTTTCACTGTTAGCTCCTAAAACCAAAAGCGCAAGAGTTTCTCACTCGCCATTTCACAGCGATGTTCAGTGTCTTTGTGAAGAGAAATCCAGTGTAGAAGTAGTGGAGGCAGCAGATGTTAAGCTGAATACAATGCAGCTATACAACGCCATTGCACTGACGGCCGTATTAGCATGAAAGCCTTTAGATCTGAGGGTACAGATGAGGAGAGCCGGACAGACTAAAGGACTAAAGCACTGCTGCATCGTACATGCCTCTTTACATAGCGATAATGTGAGGGCTAAATCCCACAGGTGCCACTATCAGAATGTAATCAAATGGCATTGTGGGTAATGTAGGAAATTGTTAACTAAAGTGAAAATGGACAATATAAACAGTGATGCCACTGAAAGGCAGGTAAGTGATTAAGATTTTTACACAAGTTGTTCAAGGTGGAGTTTTCTTTTAAATCAAATGCAACCCTGAATTACAGTTGAGTACAAAGTTTTATGCACACGAAGAAATTTAATTTATAGCAGAGATATTTTGTCAAATATTAGTTCGTTAAGATACTAAGAGTGGACAAATCTTAATCCGGAAATTTCTCTTCTCACTCCATTTCATGCTGCAGCAGTCCTGTTGCGGCAAATTACCGACAAATTGCCTAAGAAAGACGTGTCGGGTGTTTTATGTAGCTTAGGCGTCATAGTGAATAGCACAGGTCTGCTGACCCGTAGACCTGATGAACCACATCACTGCACAGTTTTGCTTAAAATATCTGTACTCGCATGTGATTTAACACCTGTTGAACAATATATGTGGCCTCAACATGTCTGCATACACCAAATATCTCTAGTTTCATCTACTGAGAGAATTTTAACTGGACAGCACAGGTCATTTGTAAATGTACAGTATTGTGCAAAAGTCTTAGGCAAGGAAATGCTAAAGAGCAAAATGCCTTCGTAACAAATGAAACAAAGTCAGTATTTGGTGTGATGACCCATTGCTTTAAATAAATCCTCAGTGTCTCAGGTGCAGTGTGTGCAGGTTTATAAGGAAATGAGCTGGAAGTGTTACTGANCGACTGTCGACTCGCTTCTTATTTCTGCAGCGAAACCAAAAGCCTTCATTCTGTTTTTATCTGAAAAGCGTCTCTTACATAATCTGCTGCTTTCTTTACTGACACACAAACATTTTTCTGTAACGCTTCATTTTGTGCTGAAAAACTAATGTCTGGAATCTAAAAAGTTTTTGTACCGAATCAATAATGTAGAAGTCAGAAAATAAACATCTATAAGAAAGTTTGTACTAAAAACTATAGGGTGCCTAAGACTTTTGCACAGCACTGTATATTAATAATTAAAGTTATTAAAACATAAAGGTGTAGTTTTGTATGGTTTGTCCTAGACGTGATCTCTCTTCAATGTAAACAGGCAGTTGCAAACATGGAAGACACTACCATGGCCAAAACTCCTGAGGAGAAGAAAAAGATGCTGCGGGTCAACGATGATGTGGAACGTGTGCGAAGGTCTAACACCTCTTAGCCGTGCATCAACTGTTTCAGAAACAATCAAACGTGAGTCTGTTGTGTGAAAATGAGCTTTGCTCTGTGTCTGCAGATGCCATCAGAATGACCTGGAGAACATTATTCCCTTCGTGTTGCTTGGCTTGCTCTACACTCTGACAGGACCTGAGCTCTCCACTGCCCTGCTCCACTTCCGCCTGTTTGTAGGGTCACGTTTTGTCCACACAGTAGCGTATGTGGCGGCACTTCCTCAGCCCAGCAGGGGTCTTTCCTGGATGGTGGGCATTGGCACGACCTTCTCCATGGCCTACCACATCCTCACCACTGTACTGTTGCTGTAGCGAAAGTCATATTTTTCTCGACAGGATGACATCAGCAGACCTCTTTCATGTCTTATCCATATACTACTTCTAATGCAGCAGTGTATACATTTCTATTTTAAAACGAAATTTGTGGTGTTTACAATAACATCAAGTGTAAACTCTATTATAATCTGGCTCTTACTTCATATTGACCTAAAGGTTTTTCTTTTATGTGCTCTCTTCTTTGGCTGCATTTATTACGTGTTTCAGACCAATGGGGGTGAATACTTATGCAGTCACAACTTTTATGTTTATTATTTGTAAATAATCCCCCCCCCATGTCAATATTGTGGGCTACTCTCTGTAGATTCATGACATGAATCCCAATTTCAGTCCATTTCAGTTTCAGGTTGTAACACTAAAAATATATGAAATATATGAAGATTAAAAAAGTGGGGGGTGAATACTTATGGAAGCCACTGTATGGGCTACAGTAACACACCAGTGGAATATTATACTAAAAGTAGTTTTAATTTCAGCCACCTTAAGCAGAAGCAGTATTCACTGTGGAACATAAATGGCATAAATGACGGCGCTCTTAACAATCTACAGATTACAGTATAATACAGTTTCATAGCAACAATATCTCTGCCCTCATATACAAATTCGAAACGTGATATAAATATAGTCATATAACGTGTACGTCCATCCTTCACCTCCAGTCTCTTCTGTGTTCACTGAGCAAGCTTTAGATTCGTTCAGTTGGATTATGGGAATATATTAGAAGAAAAATGATCAAATTTCTCAGTGTATGGACCCCAAGATAAAATTAAGAATATATATATATATATATAAATTAATTTCTATAAATTAAGAAACTATTCACAGATGAAGCCCCTGGAGACAACCACAGATATCTTTTTTTTTTTTTTTTTTAAATAAATGAGTATTCTTTTATTTTTTGAGTAATATTTGATAATACTAAGATGATTATCTATTATTATTACCATTATTCAAAAAGTAAACCATCTAATAAAATATCTAATTATTCTGTATGTTAATTTTATGTCAAAAAAATCTGTCTTTATGCACTGTGTGTGTGTGTGTGTGTGTGTGTGTGTGTGTGTGTGTGTGTGTGTGTGTGTGTGTGTGTGTGTGTGTCGTCTTTTTAATCAGGGCATATTATAAAGAAATACGTGAACATGTGATTCATGAGCTGTGTACTGATTCCTTTTGTGACTGAAAATTAAAATGTATAAAATTATTTGCATTTCAGGACGGCTTTAGAAAATTACATTTCTCTGGTTTTGACAAAAACCTCAGGTCACGCTGAATTTTGACTCTGACTGTACGGTGTTGTAGAGCGATAATTTATGTCATGTTTAACATAAGTGATGTGTTCTGTGTCCACTAGAGGGAGGTGTCTGAAAACCCAATCCGTTTCAGCTGATCCCCGTACACACTACGGCACATGTGCATGTGCCAGTCCAAAGATCTGATCTTCTGAACTCACACTTTTCCCTCCTAAAGGTTCAGAGATTCAGATACATGAAGAAAGTTCCAAGAACCAGTGACTAGTCTACGTAATGCAGCCATCTCGAGGGTACAGTACAGAGAAGCACATTTTTCTCAGGTATACTCCATAAGGCTCCAAAAGTTGCCATGAAGAATGTGCTCATGTCTGCGCAAACGAAAAAAAGTTCCAAGGCTCTGATCCTCATGGCCTCCTGTGTGTTACAAACTAAACCCTGCTATTTAGTTCCAAGGCTAAAAAGTCCAAGGCTTTTGTGTTTTTGTCCCGATCCGTGGCAATACTTCAGTCAAGTCGAGTGTTTTACACTTCTGGCATTTGCGAAACGCCTAAACCTTGCTCGATGATCAGTAGTTACCGATCCTCCTCCTCTGTTTATGGCACGGGGGCTCGGCTCTAGATGGTCCTGGTTGCCCCTGACGTTTCAGAAAGCTGGTTTGCTTTCTGTGACCTGATTCTTAAAACCTGTGCTGCGCCTTATAGCTTCACTGTTACATATCAATATTCAGGGAGACATTCAGATGTACAGATGAGAACACAGATGGACTGCCTGTGCACCTCCATGCCTGTCAGAACATTTCCTCGCTCTTTGTCTCTGTATTAAGCAGACATCGTATATTTCTCAGATCTGCCCGCTGCCTTATTGTTCGGGTTATTAACTGTACAGGGGCTTAATTAGGCAGAACTTCAAAGTGGTGGCGCGGGCTGGTGCTGAGGTGCGGCAGAGATTTATATCACACAATGGCTCCCCGGCTCCTGAAAAATTAATGAATGCTTAGCTGAGATCCGACTTAGAGCCGACATTCTGCATTATAAATCAATTTGAGTTTGAGCCTTGCTGTCTGCTGCCCACCGGACCTCGCAGCACGGACGAGTCGAGGGCACATGCTGATTGCAGGTGATGGGTCCATGGCGGCTGTTTCTGAGGTAATGTGTGGACTACTGGTGCTTCATCCAGCTCAGGTTGATATGATGAAACAGGCCCCAATGTACCTCAGGCCAGTCTATAATGGTCACAGTCAGACACACACACACACTTGCTACAACCTATTAGCTTTCAATGAGGGATATGATGGAGTAGCAGTTCAAAGCTATTCTGGCTCAGCCAGTACGTAATACAAGTTTACATTCAGCAAATGTCACCTCAGTCAGGCTTTCTCACTATGAATAGCGTTTTTTTTTTCATGTTGCTCCTTTGCACTCTTCTTTGTTGTCATCCTGAAGCCTCGATTGCAGAATACGACTGGTAATACTATTCTCAGGTACAGATAACCAGGTTTAGGTTGTAATTTTGCCATGTGCTCTATTTGGCTAGGGGTAACTCAGTTAAAAGAAGGGCAGAATGGTAGAACCTTCTTCCATGACAAACCAGCCACTAGACAGGTCCGTTGATTGAGGCCCGGACTGTGCAAACAACAGTTTGAAAACACATCCAAGGAGACTTGTCAGGTCCTTTGTCTTTGCAGATTAAAAAGCAAGAACTGTCTTAGAACTGCCTCTAACTGAATTGCAAATGTTAATATTTGAATTGCACAGACAGAAATCAGCTGCTCAGTCATACTGAAAAATGCCATATGCTAACTGGACTGTCAACCCACATCTGGTTTAGAAGCGCTTCCACAGGATGTTCCTCCAGGAAAACACATAAACTGAGTTCGCACAGAGCACACAGCATTACACTCACCCCTTTCCAGTAAAAGCCCATAGGATCAGAGTGGTGTGAACTCTGCTCGTATGTTTCAGCAGGAGATTAGGGGTGCTGTTGTGGAGCTTGTGTTCAACTTGGATGGGGTCAGCAGATTGCTTATGCTGATCGCAGTGATTGGAACTCAGGTGATTAGCATAAGCAATTTAAATGGTATTCTAAATTGGAGTGCCGAGGTCATTAACTTGTGAGTCTGGTTCGGAGGGGCGGGAAAAGAGTGCGAGAGAGAGAGAGACTTTCTGTTCTCTACATCTGTTCCTCTTTCAGCACTCATTGCCCTGCATGGATTTCTCCATTTCACCAGTTTTAAGACTTCTTTTCATGTTTTGAAAATAAACAGAATATAATCAATCAATCTAATAGTAATTTGATAAAAACAGGGAAGTACATTCAGTATCTAAATCATTACACTAGAGTACTATTAGGATTGCTCGGATGCAGCCATGCCCCTTGCAGCAAGTTTAATTAGACCATTTAAGGCCATACTGACTGATATCAATGACATTAAAGTGCCTTTGAGGTCTATACAGTACTGATGTCTTAGATCCCACATTGTTAGAAATGTTGTCTCACATACATATTTTATGCCTTGCAGCTATCTGTGTGGAGTCACACGTTGTCCCTGTTCTTGTGTGGGCTTCTGCCAGGTTCTCTGGTTTTCTCCCACCGCCCAAAAACATACCAGTAGGTGGACTGGCTATGCTGAATTACCCCTAGGTGTTTACATGGGTGTGTAAATGTGTGTCTATGGTGCCTGACTGGTGTCCACCACAGAACGTATGAGATCTTATGCACCTTTAAATGCAAAGAACTATGATTATAACTATGACTTATGATTTGATGGTTGTTTTCCTGCTTACTGCTTAATATAAGAATAGTTTGATATAGTAATTGTTTTCTGAAGGCATCGTAGCTTTATATAAGTTCTGTAGAAGTGCCTAAAACATTTGCGACATACTGCATATGTCTAATATATATGTATAAGATGGTACCATACAAATGTATGTTTACCATAATTCAGGTTACTATCATAATTCCGGTAACACAGAAGATTTTTGGCATGTAGCTGCCATGATGATGCTCTAAGCTTTCACTGCTTGTTACTCATTCTAGCTACACACAGGCAAACTTTGGACACTAAATATGTCTTGGCTGATCAAATACATTTGAGATAAGTGGAAAATTTGTGTAAATTAGATTTTTTTTCCCTTAGAATCATCCCATTTACATGTCACGTCTGGGTCTCCCATTTCATTAAAAAAAGCATGGACGAAGCCGTTGGACCGCTCCTTGGCGTAACTCATCTGGGCAAGAATAATTAAAGAAAACACTATTTCATCAGAACCTCCGACCAGATAACTCCTCCCAAAAGTAATAACCCTCAGTGTTACTCAGCTTTCTTTAAATTGAAGGCCTAAATTAGCTGATGGTCATAATTTGGCATTTAGATAACATTGACTGAATATAGAGAGGTGGGAAACAGGACAAAACACAGCACTAATGACATTTCCTTTTATGAAAAGTCCATCAAAATATGTATTGCGTTATCTGTGAGAATCCACTGACAGTGCCATTATGCTGAGTTATATTTGGTGCTCTGATCAATTAATGAATGGAAAAATGTCCACATGGGAGAACAAGCCGATGCATTCTTCATTTTCCTCCGACGCTCCTCAGGAGAGTGGGCAAATTTCATGTTTTAATATTTTAGCGCTCCGACTTAGCTTTAGACTTCTCTCCAGGTAACACACTAGATCATCCTGACATTCCAAAGTACTAAAACCTTTGGAATAAAGTGTTTTTTATTCGGTTCTATTAACATAATTTATGCTTGTCAGGGAGCCCACCTACCATCTTCAGCTCTCCCCCCCATGGTGGTATAAAGTAGGGAAGGAGAGAGAGAGAGAGAGAGAGAGAGAGAGAGAGAGTGTGTGTGTGTGTGTGTGTGAGAGAGAGAGAGACAGAGAGAGACAGAGAGAGACAGAGACAGACAGAGCGCAAGAGAGAGAAACAGACAAGATAACAGCTGTCATGAGATGTGAAGTAGACATTCGACTTCATTACTCAACCCTGAAACATTGATGAGGGAGAGAATGGACTCAAATGAGAGCCAGCCATCACTATTTGGGTGCCTGGTGAACAGTGAACAGCACTTGCTCTTCTGCCAGATACACATTCTCATAATTCTTCAGCACTGCTGAGATTCTATCATGCCCTTAATCAGAGGCTTTGTAATTGGCGGTTTTCAGTAAAAGCCTGTTTGACTATGAAGACATCACTAATGCAACGCTACTGAGATTTCCATCAGTGAAATACCCTGCCATGGTTTTAGTTTTAGGCCAGCCTAAGCATCTGAAGCTCCATCCATAGATTGACTAATATATTGTACACTTACAGTCACACCCTTCTACAGAAGCTGTGAATTAAACTGTACACATAATAATTCAGAATTTCCACTTAAACAATAACAAAAAGCGGCAGATGGATGTTGACCTGCACAAGTGAGAAAAAATCCTTCACACCTCGGGATATTTTAGAGTTTTACCCAATCCACCAAATCTTTTGTGGAGGTCAGAGGAAGCCTCATGTACACAGGGAGAACATGCCAAACCCCACACAGGCAGTAAGCTCAGGATCAAATCAGGGGCCCTGAAGCTGTATGCCACCATGCTACCCTCTACAAATGTTATCCAACAATTTCTTTGGCATTAGAGAGACAGCACTTCTCAATCACCAATTTGCCAATCGCCTCCTCCTTTGCATTTCACCACAATAGCCTATGATTGGTCAGTCACAGAAGGCAGTTTTTAGACAAATTTGGTGATTAAAAACTACCATACTCTTTAGTGAAAGCTAAAAGTCTGATTTGTGAGACGTCTGCATTGCTGACACATCATTAGAGGCTTACCATTGTTAGCAAACATCATTCATTTAATAATATTAATCATTAACGTTTCAAAAAAAAAAAAATCAAATTCAGGTTTTGTAGCATTCTACATTAGTACAGAAAAGATCTATAATTGCGCTTACCTTAACCACATCATGATTAGCACTTATAGAGTGTCCAGAGAGAATAACATGTGGCACAGGTGTGATTTAGTTGGCAATATTGTTGTGTCAATTCGAGCAAATTAGTTTTTACACCATTTTATTTGTGTCAACACGCCGAGCCGAGGAAGCCTATATGCTGCTGCTCCTGCAACACCAACATCAGCATGCTTCACGAGCCCACTGGGCCTGTCTACATCACACACGAGTCCTTGTTGTGTAGTAAAGGTCTAAAGATCTGTGATTTAGCCGTGTTCCCAATACAAACTGATCGTGTGTGTGTGTGTGTGCATGAACATTTGGGAACACTAGGTGTATAAAAGTGAATCAGTGTAAACTGTGAGATGGTTCTGATTTAAACATTTCATTAACCTTGTGGCATAATTTCGAATGATTCTTTCCTGAAGGTCAAGAAAACAAAAATGCAGGAAATGATCCTAAATCAACATAGACACAGTGTAAGATCTATTCAACCAATAGTGAATGAAACACACCGGACGAGCAGGCGAGCGTTTTCTCCACACACACACAGACTGAACTAGAGCTATTCAGAGTGGCTGTTTCAAGCTCTACTGTGTCCTGAAGGAAAATCAATAACCAAGAGGCAAGCTAATTAACTGCAAATCATTTAACCCTGTCTCAGCAGTACATGAAATGTGGCCATTATGAGCAGCAGAGTTAATAATACATAAATCTGCTTCCTTTTATGAATGAAATAAAAATCCACCTCTGATTATATAAAGAGTAAACCGGACCAGGATTTCAATCAGGATGGAAATATGGACTCTCTCCATCCTTGAAGTTCCACGATTGGGGTGCCATTACATTTACATGTACAAACACATTAACGACTGTGAAATATTCGGTAGATCCAACAAGTCACATTTTCAACATGAAGTTGCATCTTCTGAATTTCCTGATATACGTTTAAAGAATAAAAGTAAGTTCTCTCACTCCTTTTTTAATTTATTTACAATGATAATGCCCGACACGATCACTTAACAACTCCGTTACCCAAATTATAGCCTGAAAATAATTTCTTTAATAATTATAATAATGTAAACTATTATATGAACTAAAGAATAGCTGTAACCCCTCATGTCATGAGCATGAACGTTAATTAAGCACATTCTGTTATTTAAGAGTAAAATGCAGCCATTATCAGCAAGGAACGTTGTAAAAAAAATGGAGATTGTTGCCTGGTATTCAATGCATTTTATTAAATATAATTCTGGCGCTCAGTCAATATCGGAGTTCTACCAGTGCCCCGGTGCAAACTCTGCACCACATGTCCATGTTTTGATACATTCTTGACATGGCTGAAAAGATGAACCTGTAAAAACTCCAACCTTCAGTTTGAGATTGGGGAGTCAGGGAAAGAGGGAGATGGAGACACAGTGCAGAATGTCCAAACAGAGATTTATTTGGTGTGCGTGTACTGGGCTCTCCCTCACCCTGTGGCACTTGACAATCAATAATTGAACAGACCGAGGATAATAGCTTCCACACACAAACACACACACACACACACACACACACACACACACACACACACACACACACACACACACACACACACACACACAGACTGTTTTTTCCACACAGGAACATTGAAGAAACTCATTTGCTTGAATACTAAGCATCTCGGTGGCCTGTACATTAACTTGTGTCCGCGCTGATTTGCATAGTCACGGCTTTAAACAAGTCACTTATGCCATTGAATTCCGCGCTTTTATACATCCGGCACATCGGAGCCATCCAGGCAGCTCTACAGTACGGCATGTTTTCAAAAACGGCCTGTGCAGCTCTTCCTTAAATCCTTGCCACCACCTTGGTTAATGGTCGCTTTAATGGTTTAGTGGAGTGCAATAGTACGCTCTGGCTCCAGCTGTGCAAATCGTGACACAAACAATGGCAGAATTTCTTCCCGGAGATCAATTGGGAGGTACTCAGAGAGGAGAGAGGCAGGTGATGATGGCACGCCGTTAAGTGCACAGCTTGCGAGAGCCTCCCGGAGCTGCGAAAAAAGGCTCCATTATTTTAAGGTAAAGAGGGTGAAACGCAGAGAGGCACTTTTCAGCTTCGAGTTGGACTTAATGCAGTGCAAATGGGCTTGAGTGCGTTGTCACCTTTGGGCTTGATGCACTGACAGACACAGCACACTTTCCCCCACACGCACCCCTGTTCTCTCAGTCATTACAGTCGACAATGCTTGCAAGATTCTGTAACTACACTCTCCCCATTGTTTGCAAAATCAGTGTGTAATTTTTTTTAGGAGATCAAATGTTCAGGAATCAATTTTTTGCCGAACATCTTTTATGTATTATCACCTGTTCTAATGAACAAAAGCGGATGTGTGATGCCATGATCAGGGGGCAATTTGTGTCCCACGTATATCACATGTACAAATAGACATCATGAACACAGGTAAGTGTCATCCACAACCAATATGCACACTTCAGATAAATATTTTAAAACTTACAGCCTCACCAGCACTTAAATCACGGAAAGTTTTATACCCGTCCCAGCCATTTTACCTTGAATTATAATGATTAAAATACTTATACTTGAAAGATCTTTTCCATAAGTCATGTTATAAGCTATAAAAAAATATGGTGTTGTAAGGGAGTTGGGACAGTGCACTGGTGCAAGTGGAAATACTTTATAAACCTTCACTGTACGAGGTGTCCATGTTGCATCACGAGAAGAAGAAAAGTAAGTTTCATTTCTGTCATATCGCGTGATGAGGTCTCTTTGAAAGTGTTTCCCCAAGAATAAATCTTTAGACTGTCTTTAATGTCATGACATTAGCACTTTGCTAATTCTGTGGTAAAATACTCAACGCTGTTCCACATTTAAGAGGAAGAATGCAGACATTATCAGCTAGTAAACCATGTAAAATAATTCGATTGGTGACTGGGTTGGTTTTTAATGGCGAATGCATGTTTTTTTTTAGATTCAGTGTTAAAAATGTTGCATTTTTATGAGTTAGGGGTTAAATGACGCTCCAGTTGTGCACACAATGCATGTTCAAGGCTGTGCGTTGAGCAAAACCATGTAAAATGTTAGACATCATTGCTGTGAACTAGAACAGGAACTTGAAATGAAGGAGAAGAGATGAGTATGAGACAGTGTAGTTATATTCCGTGTGCTTATTTCTATACTTCTCACCAACCTTGGCAGCGAGTCCAGGGTACAGGCCAGGAGATTAATTTTTGACGATGCGATCGATCGGAGGTTTTTTTTTTTTTTTTTTTTTTTCCACCTCCCTCCCATCTCCCTGACAGAGACACATCTAATTTGCTGCTTATCTTATACTTATTGAGTTTTGAGCATTGTTAAATCGTACCTTTCAGCTGTTTAATTTCACCTAGCGCCTCTGCCTGCAACCCCCCGAGTGTACACAAACACTTTATATCTCCCCCGCCCTCAAAAACAGGCGAAGAGGGAGCGAGAAAACGAGGCACCCAAGGGGTGATGAGAACCGTTCTCCTTCTAATACAACCTCCACCTCCCTTTCTAGCTCACTTTCATGGCTGAGGAGCCTCTTATGAAATGCTGATGTGGATTCCCCCTCCTCTCCTCTCCCTTCGTTCCCTCTCTCTTTCTCTCCCTCAGGTCTTTCTTCTCCATCTCTTCCCCGTGGCAATAGATCAGATTTCCTCTGGGGAAATCATTACTTGGCATCATTACCATCTCCAACACTTTTATCTACTGGGCCTTGTTTCCACCTCATCACTTGATTAAGTTTAGGGAGGAGAGCCGTGGAGAAAGAGGGAAAGAGAGAGAAACTTAAATGCCAACTGTAATAAATAGACCTTGAAGGACCCTTTTGTTTGGGTGCTGTTTGGGTGCCAGGCTACTAGTTATTTATTGTCCAGAATAACCTTTAGCCCTAAACACTCTCTCTCACACACACACACACACACATGTGCGTGCAACCACACACAACATATTGTAGGTGAGGATTAGGCCTAGCAGATGTTCCTCCTCTCTTTTAATTAGCAGAGGTAATAAATGTCGTGGCCTGCTGATTTGGTACATGCCATTTGTTCCAAACAGTCCTAATTAGCAGAACGGCTCCGGTTTAAAATAAAGTTTATAAAACACTCGTTAAATTTTTGTAGTAAATAGTATTATACATCACTAAATAAATGTTTAGGTGCTGTTATATTTAAGAATAATTCACGTCATGAGAAATTCTCATATTCCTGGTTCAATTTTGTTCGAATTTCTATAAATGAAGTCGTAAGAAAAGGTACAGATTCGGATTCGCAGCCTTAACCTTAACCTTAACCTTCATGTCCTTACGTATTCATCGGAAATGTTCAAATTTGCAGCTGTGATTCTTTACTGCTTTATTCACAGCCATAATCGGGATGGAATGAGGAACGCTTCATATTCGTATGAATGCATTTATTAAACATTATACAGCATATATCATACCAAAATATGGTGTCACGACAACCTCAGAGCATCGTCTTCCACACCTAGAACATTGTCGTCGTGACTGACATCAAGGCCCTGTAACGTAAATGATTTTTATATGAATGTGCTCGTTCTAATACATTATTGTGTCTATAGTAACAGCTCGTTCAAAGAGACCGGTATGGTACGGTGTGTGCTCCACGTAATCTAAGGCTGATAAGAATGAGATTCGGTTTATTGTTATTTAACGAAGAAACACGGTTTCCTGGTGGACTAGTGGCTAGTGTGCAGCGCTCTCATCGCCATGGTCTGGGTTTGAGTACCGGGCAGGGAATCAACCCCAGCCACTGTAGGTTTGCACGAGCCAGTGCACTCTCAGTGCCAGTCATAAGCCTGGAAATGGGGAAGGTTGCGCCGGGAAGGGAATCAGTGCCAGAAACAAAATATGCGGACGGGTGATCTGCTGTGGCGACCCCAACCAGGAGCAGGTGAAAGAGGGGAAAAAATAACAACAAAGAAGCATATAATTGTTGATATAGTGAGGTTTTCTGTAAGGAGATGTTTAGGTAACATCTATGGAAGGAGTCTGGAGCTTTTCAGGCATGAGGAAGGAGTCTGCACTTTCTGGTTTCTCCATAACATAACAAATCTGTGGGTTTTTTTGTCATACTGACATCAGGAGAGAGAAACAAAGAGAGGCTGGTAAGGGAACAACTGTTTATAGCTGTTATAGCATAAGTGATAATAGGAACTAACTTGACTACATCATATAATTTAAAAGTGCCATATAATGTGTTATGCATGCAAACAGGACTACTTACGAACAATTATACAGGTGTGTGACAGGCATTGCATTATGTGTGTTTTGTAACACATCTTTAGCAAACGGGTTTTTAAGGCATTATGAATACAGCGTTCATAGAATGCTTGCATAATCGATAAATCAAAGTGCTGATTTATTCATGCTGTCTGAGAACGTCGACACAATTTATTCTACACTTTTTGGAAAATAACAAATTATAATCTGAGGAGAATGTGTTCGTGGATTCTTTGTGATTGAGGAAAAAAAAATTTCAGCACTTGCTTGGAGGTTAAGCAAGACATGCACAAAGACAAAGACAAACACACACACACACACACACACAAACATGCACATACACATATAATCCATCCCACATATCTGACCTGCAGCTGTTTGTATCCACAATGCACAGCATGCGTGTGGGCGAGCTTTCCCAAGGAGTCGCAGGTCACAAGTCGAGGCGGAAAATGAAAATCTTTCTTCACCTTTACTAATGTAAACATCGCTAACTGACAAAGAAATGAGAAAACAAACAGGAACCCAGAATGGACAGCGACTTCCTTCATAGCTGTTGAGTAGGAATACTGGCTTTGAGAGGTTTTTGCTGGGATGCAATGAGGCCTGCTCTGATGCACACGAAGTGTGATGGCAGGTGGTAATTGCACAGATCTTTGTTTCAGGATAGAGGATACAGCTGACTGGCAGGATCTATTGGCTGTGGGTCTCCTGAGTGGCCATTAGGAGCTCTTCTGATTATGCCCAGCACTCAGTTTGAAAGAATTTCGGCTAACACACCAACGGCATGCACATCCAAGCCCACGAGCTAAAGGTGAGGGTCAGAGAGGGGTCAGGGCTGTTTGATGTTTGGATCGTGTTTGCCAAGTCTACTCAACTTGTAGTGCAGAAACTGTTGGTTTCTTCCTACAGATGCTCAGGCACAAACATAACCTTCAGCTGTTGTTGTATACATAAGACCCCCATCCTACCCTCCCACCCCACCCCAACCCAACAAATAAGACCATAAAAGCCAGGAGTCCAATTATCCACCTGACATAAAGCTCTTATCCACTGGAGGATACAGCCTGACATACTGCTACAGCTTCGAGCTCGCTCTCAAGGCCATAGGTAGACAATAGGCTGCGCTATGTGCTAATACCTAGCAGATACACACTCTGCCCATCTCGTTCATCACCACTTTTCGGCGTTTGCGACTGAGATAACGAGCCCATCATCTTCCAATAGCCCTCTGAGGACAGCGCATGTTTCTGATCCGAGCGAGGGCGAGAAGTAAGTTTGCGTTCATCCTCACCAAGCGGAAAACAGGAAATTGCCTTGTATCTCGTCTTTGAAGGATTCTGTGAAGGTTACAGTTGGCAGTAATGCAGTTTCCGCAACCCTGCTGAATACAATCATCTCTTCCATTCAAGATTAGGCTAAATGGAAATGGTGTGCAATAAACAAACAAGACTGCTATAAGGACTGATGGGTTTCTAACTGTGAAAGTGGCAATAAGTGTGTTCACCAAGGCACCTAAAAACAGCCACGTACTACTGGGGAGATGACTTGCAAGAGTAGATTAATTAAAACAGCTGTGCAGTTCCACAAAGCGAATCCTGAAAATATATAAGATGAAGATGTAGCAAGATGTTGACTTATTTTGCAGGTGATATTTTAGATTTGTATGTGTGTGTTTGTGTGTGAAAGAGAGAATATGTTGAATATGGAGCCACTAATACAGCATGGGTACTTCTTAGCGGCCTAAGCCTGGTGCATCTGGTATAGGTTAGCGTGCCACATCAAAGGGAAAACTTCAGAGAGGCGTATGGCCTCTGAATCTCCCACATCCCATCTCCCTGAGTCATTTGCCCCGTGCTATGCTATCCAGAGCACATTCCTGATAATGGCAGGCAGCCTTTGTAGATCGTTCAGTGCAGATAACACATTGTACATTCTTTAAATGACACATCAGTAGACGTAGGCTCATGGAAGAAATTGCTAGTGGCATTTGAGTGTATTCTAGGTGAAATAACTCTCCTTCTTCCTGACTTCCAGTTTATTACGTGAGCCACTTATGTCAATCCGCAGAGATAATGCTAATTTCTTGTAAAAAACGGACCAGGAAGTTGCGCGCGTGCATGTGTGAGGTCAGGTGCACGAGTGTCACGACAATCATCTTGATTGATTTGATAGCTGCCAAATTACTGAAAGGCTTTGGTCTCATGCCATGTGCTGGGTTTATCCGAGTTTAAGATGATAATTCCTTGAGCTATAAAAAAAAAAAGCCAGATTTGATCTCATCTGTCAACCGTGAAAAAAGGCAGACACTGAATGTAGGCAGCACTCCTTGATTCAGAAAGATTTACATTTCTGCTCGACTTCTAAGCATTGGCACGATCTCAAAAGAAACTGCATTCGGAGTATCATTCACAATCATTAGCTGCTTTAAGCATGTTTATTGCCAATCAGTGATCTCTGAATCCACGATAGCACTTAGCACTGCACATTGCTACTGGAGGCTCACAAATGGATCTTCTTTTGCCACACAAATCTGACCCAAAATACCCAAGTCTATTATCACTGCAATAAACAGATAATGACCCAACAGTGGGAATACATTTGCCAGGGCACCATCTCTACAAAAGGGGCTGAAGGATAAGAAGTCATTAAAGCAGCGTTATCTGGTCCAGATAGCATTGGCATGTCTATGTAGATCATTATTTTCACCCCTGGAGCCGTTTGCCAAACGAGCAGAGTCAGGCTATCGGATGCGCGGGCTGATGCACACACTCTGGGGTCAGAGACAGCATGGGGATGAGGCCGCTAACGATACATGGCCTGGAAGTTAATGCACTTTCTAAATGTTCCTAATGATTTTCTGGAAGAAACTTGCATGATTTTTCCCCTCCTCGTCTTCCTCTGTGCTTCATCGACTTTTCGTTGCTGAGGGGGGATGAGGCGTTTGTTTTCTGTTTTTTTTTTTTTAAATCTTTCTTTTCTATTTTTATCTTGCTGATCTTTAACAAATGCCCAGGCGAGTAGCAAAGGTCTGATACAATAACAACAGCATGTTAAATAAGATGCCATGCACGCCGCCTCTCCGCCTGCACTCGGCGAGTTGGCTGTTCATCAGTGCGAGTCTCTCAGAGAATAAAAAGGAGTGATGAAACATGTCTTTGTTCACAGAGACGGAGAAGTTATAAGGTGAGACGTTTGGGAGGCGGGGAATGCACTAGGGAGCACTGGAACGTTCTTCCCAAATGCAGTAATAGCAGCTTTACGTCTCATAACCTTGGATGATTCAAAGAAACCATGCAACTGTGGAGTTACAAAGACTCCGACTGACATGATGTAAGGAAATTTAGGAAGTGACAACACGATACACCAATAGTTTGGCATTATTAGATTGCCGAAGTCACTTCTATAGGCTACTCTTGTTGCATATGAACACTAACCGTAACACCACTAGCGTTCATAAGGCTACATGACATTATTCCAGTAAGTGTACGCGGACATGCAGATTGCTTTTTTCCTTTTTTTTTCATTTTGAAAGCTGAAGTTTCAGGTCCTTGACCTAAGGCTGTGTTATGACATTTTTCGAGATGACTCGTGTTGGAATGTCACTGACAACTGACTTTGCGGCTCAGTGGTTCTATGTCAGAGTCAAATAATGGTGATGGTGTGACATAGCTGCCAAATGAGGTTAAATTGGAAGCTGAGAACTTCCAAAAAGGTTCTCTACAGTGTTCTCTGCTGTATTTCACACTCTGTGGTGATGATAATAATAATAATCAGCGAAAACCATTCGCTACACTGAGAGAGATGTGCTAATCAAAACACTATAATAACAGTTATGTATATTTTACTTAACGTTTAAGTCAACTGTGTTTCTTATTCCTGCTTATGATTTGTATGAAAATGAATACAAAATAATTTGTATGCTTTGTATGAATGACATCATGACACTAATGACAGATGACATATTCTCTGATGTGTATGTAGGTTTAATTTTACTCTTTATTCTTCCTTAGTTTTATGGATGACTTAGGTTATGTTGGATGCTACATAATCACCGTCATGTGACTCTGAAATACAGTCAGTAGTCAAGAGTTTCTGATGTAAGACAGTGAGGAATGTGCCTTATGTTAAAGTTTTTTCTTTCATTCCTATTCAATACCTGCTTCAGTATTCTGATTAGTGCTGCAGTGGATCTGGACCTGATCACGTGAACGCTAGGTGCAAGGCGAAATACACCCTGGATTGCACTTCAGTCCATCACAAGGCTGCATTCAGCCAATCTACATGTTGTTGCGTGTTTTTAGGAGGTGGTAGAAACCTAGAAAACCTGGAGACATGGGGAGAACCCGGGAAGGAACCCTGGAGCTGAGAGGTAGCTGCGCCACCGTGTCACTCCCACCGTTTTTTTTTTTTTACAACTGCACAAAACACATTTTCTAAAATGATACCCCATTTTTTCAAAACATTAAACACAAATGTGTTTTTTTTTCTTTTCTTTTTACAAAAGCCTTCTCCTGTTAACTGAAGAAAATGTTTGTAGAGTTATGTTAAAGTTCTGGGAAATAATATGCTGTGGAATTACCCAGTTTAATGACATTCTGCATAAATCAGTGGGTTAACTCTAAACCTAGAATTTATTGCTCAGTTAATAGTGTATGATTTGAGAATATATTTGCTCTCTATGTTGTATATTTTCCAACTATTTTTCTCTCCCACCAGTTCTTCAAGGCTTAGTGTAGCTTCAGACCAATCTCTCTCTCTCCATTGAGGGACTTAACAGCTTGAGTCTAATCAAAGACACTTTCCCCCTCTGTGTTTCAAGCTAAAGCAATTCAATTAGTTTAATTGGTCTCCTTATTATGGGCTATAATGAGATGAGTGTGTGCCTATTGTCAAACTTTACAGGCTACTTTAAACTGCCTCCCTAATTAGAGAAAGGACTTTAATCTCACTGTTTTACTCATACAGTAAGCCGGATTGTCGAGCAGGGCTCTGGCTTCGTTTATAAGCCAAACTACAACAGGCTTTAAATGGTTCCAGTGTTGGGCTCGGTCATGACCTGCAGAGCTTGTGTAAGTATAGCATGAACTCAGCTTGTAGCTGTTACATTAAAAGCCCCAACATTTCAACAGAAGGTGATTATCTATACTCCTCTACTCAGCTGATCCTCCTAAATGCACTCTAGCGCTGACAGATTCTCTTATACTCCCTGCTTTTCAGTAGAGGGAGAAAAGAGGGTGGCAATTTTTGAGTTGTGATGACAACAAAATGGCTGACAAAAATGATTGCACTTACTATCAATCATGGAGCAGAGAGCATAGCATGGTCTGGTGGCTAGGCTAATAGAGTGGTGAGTGGAGAGGCCTTCTATGACTTCTTTGCATCTACACTTGTGCCCTTTCAGCGAGGCACGTAACCTAAATTGCTCCAGTACACACTCGGGAGGTGGAAATGAACGGAGTAATGGGCAAAATCAGTACAAAGTTCATAAGGACTGGATTAGAGTGTTGAGAATGTGGGAAGAAAGGACATCTGGCACGCAATGTTTTACACAATAAAACTGTATTACATTTGTGCTTAAAATGATTACAATACAGTATGTACATGTGTCCTAAAAATAAACATCTCATGCTGAGTGACACTTAAAAGAAAATTATTTAATAGCAAGCCAAAAGGAATACTTTTATTTTTTTTTTTTAAATATGTACAACCACCATTTACAAATCAGTTTGTCTTTTTTTGAGGCTTTGCCCTCACTTTCAGAAGGTAACAGAAGTGTCAGTTGGATGCTGCTTAAATGTGGTACAGTAGCATTAACATGCACTTCGACGAACTCGTCAAAATCCGAAGTTACACACCTCTGGTTTATGCGAGCTGACTTCTTCAACATACCACAAGTGTTTGTCAGTGTGCAGTAATGAGGCCAGACTTGTGAGGTCTGGACAAGAGGCTCAGCAACTGGACAATGATCCAATTCAAGTATAAACATGTCAAGGACAAAGCCTCAGTAAGATGCGCAACAACAACAACAACAAAAAAAAAGGTTGAAATAAATACACTGTATAAAAGAAGTAAATCAGACACCATCCTCCCACCCCACATAACAAACTGACTTGTGCACCAAATCCGTACAGTGTCCTGACAATGATCTCTGGAGGCTGTTTTACGTACAAAGCAAGCAGAACATGAATAATCTTAGTAATAAAGTTGCGTCATTGTAGCAGTTCCAGCAGATCTGTTGAACCAATAGGAAAGAGGCGAAAAAGAAAGAGCTGAGTTGTGCTCAGCTGGACAGGGCTTTTTTTCTCATAAAAGGAAAAGAGAAGCAAAGTAATAGAAATAAGGAAAACCCCCTCAACCTGAGATCTTATATTGACATGGCTCCCTCGCTCCCAGCTGACAGGACTACATCTATACCTTTTCATCACTCAATGATTGTTTTCCCTTTTTTTTTTTTTTTTTAATTATTGTCCTTAGCCTGAGAGTGAAATGGGGGTCAGTGGAGAGGGGTCTAAGAATATGCTTGCATTATTTTTTATTTTATTTTTATTTTTTGCAGGGTTTGATGTGTGTATAGGTGTGCGAGTTGTCAGGCCTTGGGGTGGATTGTCTCCATGAGGCCGTGGGTCTTAGGGGCAGAGGAGAAGAAGGGTTGTTTTCAAAAGAGCCACAGCAATATCCAAGACCAGCGTCACTTTGCTGAGGGGGACTTGCAAAACCCCCTTCCCCACTTACAACAAGTCTCTATGGCTATTCTGTACAGCAGTGCCCCATAGTGGGCATTTCTTATGTACATTATCAAGGATAAGGGCTGGAGAGGATGGTAGTGCTTTTGGTGTCTGACTGCATGTCCCCTTTCAGGTCCTCTCTCAGCTCTCTCCCCACAAGCGAAAGTGTCATGTAGGGGTCAGCGGACCTGTGGGGCATAGCCTTCCTTCATCAGCCCCTCTTCGTAGTCTGTCTGACACAGGATCATGTTGTTCTTCAGGAAGAATTTGTCCCCCACGCAAAACCTAAAAAAAACATGAGAAGAGACAGAGAAAGAAGGAAAGACAGGAAGAGGGGGGTTTATTTATGTGAGATAGTCATAGGTGGTTTCCATCTGGAATCCTAAAGCATTCCTGTTTGTCTGTCTGGGGAAACCCTTAAAACTTGTAAAGTAGAACCAAGGGTTTCCCTATTCACAAAGGATTCCAAGAAAAACCCTTTATGGGAGTCAAGAACCTGTTACCATGAAAGAACCTCTGAAGGGTCAGCTGTGTGCTTCCCTTTTCCACTGACGAGGTGTTGGTGCTAATGCCTTGACTCAAGTGATTCACTAATTCCAGCAAACAAATGATGAACACTAGGTTCTAGATATCAATATTTATTTGGTTCCAATTAACTATCCAAGAAACCCATAAAGAACCCATAAGGAACCATTTTTTTGTATTGAAACCGAAGGATTTGATATTGGTTGGTAAAATATGTTCTCAAACTACAGCTTGAACTACGGGATGTAACAGCTTTCATGGATGTTATTACATTGTTAGAAAACTAGGGTTCTTGACAGGTTCTTTGGATGGTTAAGCTGATATGAAATGGCATAATGATTATTATGGCTGCTGACGTGAAGCACAGCATATTTTTCTGCATTCTGTCTGGGAGTCCAGGAAGGTGAGATAGGGCATGGAGGGTGCTAGGGGTGCTGGTCATGATGGGAAGGGTTAAGCTCGCCAAGGGGCTAGATGCTAAGCGTGGTATTGCTAATAAAACATGCCTGTCTATAACAGTATATCAGTGCTGTGTATCGTTGCTGAAGCGACTGAATTTGGGTGGTAAAATATGTTCTTAAGGCTTGTAGTATAAGTAGCTGGTAAAACCCTCAACAGTTGCATTAATAAACTCCCAATTCTGAAAGCTGATGGTTCAGCTCTCAAACATGGGTCTTGAAAATGTTTTCAAGTTCTCTAAACCAACACTGGCTCTGGCACTGAAACGGGGTATGAGAGAACTGAGATGAGGGAATTTGAGGCAATGAACACTAACATGACCTCTAACTCTGAAGTGCATGAGCGGACCTGACCTGAGGTAAGGTGCTGTGTTTACAGTTTGTATCTCTGGAGTGTATCGGTAGCGTGAAGCTGCTTCTCCACCTGCAACATGAATAAATCACAGCCTGGCCTCCACTCATTCTGCCCAATGGGCCACTGTCTCACTTGACCTTTTAGAGTGGAGATTATGTTGGCGAGGAGAGAGAAAGTGGGTGAGAAGGGTAATGATATGTGATACATAGGGAGGGAGAGAGACAGAAATGGAGAGTGTGTGGAGAAAGAGAAATAGGGTAGGAAAGATAAAAAAGGAATATGTGNGAGAGAGAGAGAGAGATCCTCTGTGTGCCGAGTTGTCCTAAGGGCTGCTTATCTTGCTCACAGCGAGTTCGACAAGGTCAGACTACAAGTGCGCAATTCTGTTTACCAGTGTGCTTCCCCTCCTTCTTTCTCGCAGTATGTGTGTGTACCTGAAACTCCCCCATCACCATTTTAGCTAGAAGATTAAAAGACTAGTTCACTTCTCAGCTTGAGGCTGGAACAGGAGCGCAAACAAACTCAGCAGGCTTCAATCCCCCTGCGAGCCCATTTGTCTCCAATCAAGAGCTCTTAACTGTGCTCTGTTGACCACGCTGCATTGTTTTAGGGAATAAAAAGATCAATTGAACAGAGATACGTTAACCTTTCCATCTATCTAAAAACCTAACAAGCAGCAGAGACGGCCCTGCATAAACCGTATCTAATCACAAACTCTTTCCCTGTGAAAGTTTGTAAAAGATTGTATTAGTCACAGGTGACAGTGTCAGCCGGCAGCCGCAGCCATTAGGAAGGATCAAGTATCAACAAGTAATATCCATTAATCGTGCTTGTTGACATGGTGATTAACACAAAGCAGAGGTGTGCTTAATGTAATGGTGTCGTTGGCGCCAATAAAAATGTCCTGTTTAAATGACACATTCTTCCCGGGAATCCATTAGTGTCCATCTTGTTTGACACTTGGGACCCTCTCCTCCCTCCTTGTACCTCCATCCCTCTCTCGCTCTCTCTCTCTCTCTCTCGCTCTCTCGCTCACTCTGCTAACATGAGCCTTCCGTGTTTATTTAAAGCTTGTGTTTTCCGCTGCCTTTTTGTCCCGTCACTGCCCTGTTTCACAGCGCCAAATTGTTTCTGCTTGGTGAAATGTCAACAGTGCTGGTGACATCTGAGCGCCAATTATGACGAGGATATTGCAGGCAGCCCATCAGAGGTAGCAGTAATAAATGCCCTTGTGCTGCCCTCCATCTTGCGGTTCCTGCAGTCATTACAGATCACCACATGTTCCAACCGCCAGCATTATTTGGAGTCGAAAGAGAAAGTGAAGGAGTGTCTCAAGCTGCCGACAAAGTGATGGAAATGAAAAACCTTTACATTTAATACGAATTTAAACCAGCAGCAGCTCGATTTTATTCTTTCTTTCTGGGATAACTTTCATTTTTTGTTTCTTCATTTGTTCCTTCCATTCTTTCTTTTAATTTACTTTGTCCTGTCTGTAATTTTCATATTTTTTTCTTTTTGTCTTCCTTTATTCATTCTTTGTCTTCCTTCTTTATTTCTTCCCTTCTTTCATTCTATTTTTTTCCCTCCTTATCTTATTTAGAAGTAGTAGAAAGAAGAAGTAAGGAGGGAACAAACAAAGAGAAGTAAGGAAGACAAAGAAGGAAAAAAACAAGTAATCTTTCTTCCTTCTTTATTTATTCCGCGTCTTCCTCTTTCTTGTTTCCCTTCCTTCCTTTCTTCCTTCCTTCCTTCCGTTTGTTTCTCTTCCTCCATTTTCCTTCCTTCTTTCCCTTCCTTCCTCTTCCTTGTCTTTACTTCCCCTCTCCCCCTTCCTCCTCCTACTTGCCCCCCTTCAGGTCTGACAGTTGTGATGAATATGTCTATTGAGACCCATCTAGCTGAAGAAAAGATTCCAAGGCAGCACCTAATGATGTATGACTACTTCTGCGATTTGCCTCGGAGGTCCATGTTAACTATAGTAGTAACATCTCCAGGACAAAATAACAGGCAGCTGCTAAATGAGGGATAGAGAGGAGTAGGGAGAACATGAAGCAGCTGGAGAAAATAGAATTAGAAAAGAGCAGAAGCTACTATTTCATGCAAGCTCTTTGTTTCCTTGAAGTAACATCTGATATAGTGTGGAACTGAGGTACAAGGTGACCAACTGCATCCCACAGACTGTAGAAGGTCAGTCCCCATAGCACCGTACAGCCCAATTTGGCTCTGGCAAGGTCCCCGTCTTACTGTGACCCGTGCTCGTGACCTCCTCCAGCCTGGCACCCGCGACCTGAGCCCCTGTGCCAGTCCCCAGAGAGCCTCTGGGCAGCAGTGGCCAGCCTCATCAGCACAAGGCAAGCCATCTATAGTAGCCTGATGAGGCCAGAGTGGACGACAGACTCATCGATTAACTGTTCCCCTAGCTCTAATCTGTGTCTAATGGGTCACTGGAGTCACTCAAAATCTAACACACACACACACACACACACACACACACACACACACACACACACACACACTCACACACACTAAGTTGAAGAAATTGCTCCAGATTTTGTCGGATGGTGAAACTCTGATCCAACCCTGAAGAATCAGACCAAGCTTCTGCTAGAGCTCGGTATTGTGCTACATGCTGAAATATAGTGACTACGAATGATTAGCTCCTTGCTTGAATGGAGACACACAAATCATATCTGAAACATGCTGTTCTATACAACGGATTCACATTTTGCCCATCTCGCAGCGAAGAAATGAATTCAGATATAAACAGAGGCCGAGCTTTCTATTTCTTTCTAAAATGTCTCGTAAAATGTCTCTCTAAATGGCTTCCTGAGCCTGGAATTCAGTGCAGTGCAGTGCGATGAAATCAGGCTAATCGCTGGCAGTATGTAACATTTTCTCCTCTCAGCTGTGCTTTTGTGTGGGCTGCGGTGACTAATAAAGCTGCTAAAAGGAGATGATGGTTGTGTAAATGTGTGTGCATGGGGGAAGGGGTGGTGGAGGGCTGTAGTGTGTGTGTGTGTGTGTGTGTGTACAAGTCTGATTGTATCCATTTAACCACAGAATGGCAATGTTGGGCCATGGTTGACCCTTTAGAAGGAGAATAATTACGTGCTGTGAACCCTGCTAACCTCAAATAGCCGTCTACGTGCATCACAAACTCACTGTTAGAACAAGGTAGCCATTTTGTAAGACAGATTAGATGTCTTTATGAAAGGCCAGGGCATTTTGTTATGTTTGTTTGAAGCAGTCATTACTTTTTCGTCTCCGCGGACTACCTATCCCCGCGTTACGACCAATTTGTCCATTTGATAGTTTTAACTATCGCGTTGATTTCTATTTATTTTCACCAGTTTAACAAATTTTCTAACTTCATCTATAATATTACTACGAGTGTACGAGAGCTGCACAGGTCCTTCTCAGTACATAGTCCAGGCTCCAAAAGGAAATATGGCTGATTATGTTCTTAGATGCCGAACAGGGTTTATCTCCTGCTAAACTGGGCTTCTACGGGGTGTACTGGTTGGCGGTTGTTATTTATTTATTTTCCTAAAAATTTTTTTTTTTTTTTCACAGTCAAGTAAAAGTGCGAACACTAAAGGGGTAAAACCAAGGAAACATGAAACTTGATTTTGTGGAAAGCAGGCCCAGAGTGCACAGCACTGGAAGCTCCTGATAAGCAAATCAACATTCAAACCCAATTCAGCACGAGTGCCAATTGAAAGCGATGGGAGTGTGTCCACCCTCAAATCCTTTTTTTTTTTTTTTTAATATCTATTGCCATCACAGGCAGTTGACAGAGTCTCTATGGCCTTACTGATGTTTATCCAGGAACCCCAGAGTGCTGGTAAGCTGATACAAGGTTGTAGACCTGACAGAACTGTAATCGAGGCTTGCCATTTATCCATCTGTTTTTCATTCAGAGAATCGCATGAAGTTTTGTGAGGTGATGAAAAACGATGAACAACAAAGCTGCGTAGGCGCGTCTGATGACATGTCTATGTATGCCTATAGAGATAATACCTTGTCAAGATGCTGACAAATGAATTGGCGTGGAAGAAAATGAGGTGGATTTATATAACACACTGTTGATGCTCCGTTCTCAAGTGTTTTCAGCTCACAAAGAAAGAAGGTCTCACTAATATGCGACGGGCTGACAGCTAAATATGCATCGGGAACTCTCAGGATTGAAAAGATGCGCATTTGAGGCTCGGCTTGCGCATCTCTGCGCGTGAATTTGCACCTCGTGTTTGTCAGCCATGATTTTTATATCAGTAGTTTTGGAGCTCTTAAGTCCACCACACTTCTGCCATTTCCCTGCTCAAATACAAACATGTTTGAAGTACCACTGTGACATCCAGTCCCTCCTATAAAAATTCTTATAAACACTCATGTCTCAAAGTGTCAAGAAACTGCTGGAAAAGTCGAGCCTCTGGGTGAGAAACAGCAGCAATTAGTGCAGACACCACACCATAAATCTTGTTGTGAGGGCGGGTGAAATTGTGATGGGCAGGCGTGGCAGCGTAGAGAGGCCTCGGCAGCGAGGGTGCATTCCTGACGTCGATTTTATTAAACACTTGATTGGCTGGCCTAATGTAAAAAGAAAGATTTGCCTGGTTCTAAATGGGTTTTAATGCCAGGAAGGCCAGTGGACCAGGCTAGGCTCTCGCTGATGAAGATTAGCTGACTCCTTGCATTAGGAGAGTGCGTCTCGTGCAGACAAGTGAAGTGGCAAGACAATAACCTGGTGCTAATTGTGCGTAACCAGAGCCTGCAATCTGCCCTTCTGATATGCACTGCTCTTAGGGTGTGTGTGTGTGTGTGTGTGAGTGAGTGTGTGTGAGAGAGAGAGAGAAACAGACAGAGGTATCCACTCTACTGAGTGTTCCACATATGAAGGAGATTGACGCTTGCAGTTGTAACACCAGGGCCAGTAGACAGTGGCGAGCACCAATAATCCAAAAAAAAATTAAATGAAATTAAGATGTTTCTCCTTCTTAACAAGTGTTTTTTTTACTCCTTCTATGCTGATTTATGTGCAGAGAAAGAGCAATTAGAGATCCTGAGGCAGATTCAACGTGCATAAACCTTTGCGAGTTCTGATTCTCAACTGAAGTGAGAAACAGTTTAAACGACATTCATGCTAATGCTGAAACAGCTTCGAAATGCACATTTGTTTGCACATTGGATATCCTTCATCTTGGATGACACCCCGATCATTTTTAGGTATCCAAAATGCTCCCACACTGTCGATTTAAAGTGTTGTTTTTAGTGAGAACAAAGTTGTTGTGTCGCATCCCTCTGTCATTGTTTACACCACGTCTGCTCTCTGTAGGTGTCTGACTAGCCGAAGTGAGCAAGCAGCACGCCTCACATTCACATGACTCACTCGTGAGACCCTAAAAGTCCCGTTGAATCTGGTATCTCTTAATTCCTGGTTAGGGTTAAGATAAAATATGGGGAAGTGGATGGGGATCACCTACCCCTTCCCCTTGTCCCTTGAAACAGTGTGTCAAGGGGTAGCGGTGAAAATATTCCCCTAAGAATTGGGACACCACTACACTATACCGTTACACGTCATCATACGTCATCTATTTCCTAACTCTCTCTCTACAATTGGCAATATTTGCGAAAAAAGTTTACTTGCTCAATGTCTTTGGTGGTTACAGCCCTGATCAGACATGAAAATATGTTGTGGCGCTATCGTGCAGTCGTCGTGTAATGATATGGCGTTAGCAAACATTTCTTTGAATGACATCACCGTAAATATGAACACACGATTGAATGTAACATAAAACAAATGATTTATGCTCATTAAAATCTTTATTAAAGTCAATAATGCGTACATTTGGGGGTCCTTTTTTGTTCGCTCGGGCGGCCATGTTGCCGCTGTAGCCGGTTTACGCTGAGATAATTCATACCCCTTCGTTTGAAGTGTGGTCCCGAAAAATCTTCGTTTGAAGGGCTATATGGCCCCTTATCCCCTAAGGGGTAGAAATTAGGATTGGGCCTAAAAAACAGAATTTGACGGAAGATGCTAATATTTCTGTAGTTCATAAACTGTGATGAGTTTAATACATTGTTTCACAACTAATGTGTGTCTGAGTAGGGTCTGTGGTGCTGCTGATCAGTAGTGGGCCCTGTCCTCCAAAATAGGATACCGCATCTCCTAATTTTTGTATTTCCTCATTCATTCATTCATTCATTCATTCATTCATTCATATTCAGTACCCACTTCATGGTGGTCAGGGTCATGGATGTTGTAATCACTATTCTACATTTCTGTCTCTTAAATTTCTGTCTTGATTGCAACTTTATTATTTATTTCTGCTGTTATTATTGTACTGCTGTAGACTGCCTAAGCATCATAAAAAGCATTTCAATGTACACTGTCACTTGTATATATGACAAATAAACCTGAAACTTGGGAGATCCAGAGTCTATCCTGCGAACCCTGGGTACAAGGCGGGAATGCCCCCTGGATGGTATGCCAGTCCATCTCAAAGCACATGCACGTGTGTGCACGTGCGCGCTCTCTCTCTCTCTCTCTCTCTCTCTCTCTCTCTCTCTCTCTCTCACACACACACACACACACACACACACACACACACACACACACACCATCATGTTTTTGGGAAGTAGGAGGAAAAAAATATTTTAATATTCTACTTTAAATAGAATGAAATAAAGTTCATCTCCATTTTCTGTCAATCCGAAAATTATGTTTGGCTATCAAATTTAGTGGAATAGGAGTTTTTAGGAGTGTGTGTGTGTGTGTGTGTGTGTGTGTGTGTGTGTGTGTGTAATGTTCTGAAGTTGCTGTCAGTATTAATTGTGGGTGATAGCATTACATTAGCTGCTGATCAATTGCTAGAAAAAAACACACAAGGAAATATTTTCCTGAGAGCCTTTTTTCTATCAAGTAAGTGAATTAGGAGAACAACAGTTTGCCAATTTTAAAAGAATAATAATTCGATAATCAGCAGATATGCACCAACACCTTTATGCTAGGCACCTGCTAGTTCAGAATCTCAAAAGTGTTGATGATGATTAGTGGATCAGTGAATTATGACTGGTCATATGTGTGTGTCAAAGTACTTATGTATTCGAAGATATACTCTGTATGTCAATCCATACATATAATGTTTTTATACCGTAAATGGTAAATCCTTAATGTCGGTAAAAGTCGTTTCTGCCTCCATTCAGCCAAACGCTACAAAACTGATAGGACGCCGCGTCACAGTGCAGGAGGATAACGACCCTAAACATACTGCGAAAGCAACTCAGGACTTTCTGAAGGCAAAGAAATGGATTATTTCTTCAATGGCCAAGTCAGTCGCCTGATCTCAACCCAATAGAGCTGCTTTTCAC
>CM074962.1:17036679-17056176 GCA_037577455.1 Pangasius macronema
GTGTGTGTGTGTGTGTGTGTGTGTGTTGGCTGTCCAGAAAGCTCATTTACCAACACAATATTATGTCACTGATGTGTCTGTTATATTGCTGGAAGCCTAATAAGACCCATTAGACTGGTTATGGCAGTTACAATGTGGCCTATTTGTGTGATCTGTGTTTATGATGGGGAAAAAAAAAACACACTAACGATTAGTATGTAAAAAGATAACTGATAGACATGACCTATATCTAAGTGAGTCTTTACTCCTCATGTGCTTCTGAGCTTCAGGGTTTGATGAAAAAATGTCAGCAAACAAAGTGGATCTGATCAAAGCTCGCAGGCTGGGTAGAGACAGACAGGCAGCGCTCACCTCTGGTTACAGAGCTGGCAGGCAAAGCAGTCCAGGTGATAGACATTCTCCTTGGCTCTCATGACCATCTCGAAGGCTGGGATGAGCTTGCTGCAGGCTGCACAGTTCCCCGTCACGCCAAACAACCTGCCAAAATATGGGAAGAATCGAGTATTTTGAAAGACCATCACTAGATAGCCAAGGTTCAATAACACAATGCAATATATTGCACAGGGTTGCTTCTTTGGTTTGGCTCTTCTCCCCACAGCTTCTCATTACGGTTCAGTGTGATGGGTTAAACAATCATAATAATAATGGCTCCGAAGGTGCCCTAAAGGCACAAGCGACAGTTCAAGTGCACTGGAAATATCACGCCGATGACTAGTGCTCCTGACACAGACTCGACAAGGTTAGCACCACAGAGGCCGAGCAGGGACTTGGCCCAGGAAAGATCTTATTATTTGAGAGGGTGTCCTCAGAACTGAGAGAGAGAGAGAGAGAGGGGAGAGAGAGAATTCATTAGGGATTCATAGCTGTGACTGTGCTGCAACCTAGTCAGAGTAAAAAGGGGAAAGAAAAAGAGAGAGAGAGCGCGATCTGATAACAAAATCATATAACAAAATAACCTATTAGGCAGGCTTCTCCAGGCACTTTTAGCCGTCGTTGTTAAAATGATAAAACTGCATGCCACTCTCAGAGCCTGTAAGAGATCGCAATCTGATAAATGATCTCCAGGCCTGCGATATGCAGGGTTGTTTATTAACCTTCGGAAAAAGCATGTTCCCCACAGGCGAAGCACACAGCAGATAGACCGTGTTCTTAGGAATACCTACAGAATTAAGGGACACCCTTGACACACCTTGGGACAAAAAAGCTTATCGTCTGTAGCAGTCAAGCCGGTTAAGGAAGAGCAGAAGGAGGCTTCAGCTGTTAGTTCAGTGGCAAAAATGATTAAAACATGTATGTCTCTGCTTTTGAGCTGTCTAAATATAGCTACATTTGTGTTATCTCTCGCATCCTACTCATTTCTACTCATTCCAAATGCCAGAAGGGCTTAATATGAAATAGATAAAACGATACCTCTGTCCTTGTAAGAAGCCTTGGATCTAAAACCGCTAAATATGAATGTAAATTTGCACCATGGATTTATGGTGTGATAAAATGCATCCTCAAACAGCCATGTGAGCGAGGAGATGTACTTTCACACGATTATGCAGAATTAAAATGGAAATGCAGTCAGACGTATGCATGTATGCGTGTAACGTAATGTTAAGAGAAGACCCTGCTTTGTTTAAGGCGGAGAAAACATTCAGCGTTTCACCTGATGAATGACAGACGAGGCCCGTGTGAAAAAGTGACGCCTCCAGCTTTTTTGGTGTCAGGTCGAATCAAAATGGCACTGCATTTTTTCCCCCCCACTCACACAATCTGTCTTCTTCGACTTCTCATCTCTTGCAAATTTAAAGTGGCCCGTGCCTTTAAATGGACTTGTCACGCTATTTTCATTTGAGTGAGTGGGTGCAGAGCTGTGGGCTTTCCGAATACAAAAAGCTTTGCTTGTCCCACTAAGTGAGGAATAAACCTGCCTTTATCTGCCTGCTGTCTCTCAGCTTCACCCCAAAAGTGCACGGTGGTGTGAATACGGGCTGCTGTTTTAACAACCTAGAAAAACACGGATTAGCGGCACTGATGACTGTTTGTACAAAATAAATATGCAGGCAACTGATAGATTAATAATATTAACAACAAAATTTATAATGGCCAGTGAGTGATATATGTTGTGCTTAAGCCCATGGGACATCTACAATTTAAATTTTAGCACATGACATATTTTAGTGCAATACAGCCATATACTGTGTTTATAAAGGAAAATAATATTTAATAATTGCAGTGTGTGATAGACAGATGTCCATTCCCTAGAGAAGGGTCCATTCCCTTCTCATTCCCAGTGTTTCCAGGCTGGATCCATCTCGACTTTGACCAGGATAAAGTGGATACTTAAGATGAATGGATGAATGAATGAATGAGAAAACTGAGGTTCTTTTATATCCTTTCAGCCGAGCGTACTATTTGAATCTTTATTAAAATCTTACAAATCAATTTTGCCCCTTGTTTTGAAGGGTGCCAATAATTCTGGATTTGACTGTAGGCTGTGCGCCAGAGAGAGGAGCATTGGTACTGTCCCAACCTAGAGTGCATTTCAACAAATAATCATAGCGTGATGGGCTTTACACAGGTGCACAGGTGATATCCCTCAGAAGGATTACTCCAGCACAATCCCTGGACCAACTGGCTAACAGGCCATTAGGCAGCACTCTCTCGCTGGGACTCCTGCACCCAAGAACACTGTGACAGAAAAAAAACAACAACAACAACAAAAAAAAAACAACACATGACAGAATGCCATGTCCATTATAGTTCTGTATTTACTGCCACATTGTGTGGAAAACTTGTCATAAAGCTCAGATGCTCCGAGAAAACCCCAAAGAAAGGGCTGGATCCTGAACGCCCTGCAGGAACTGGAGCACAACTGCTGAACTGCTGGCCTCAGTGACTGCTAGCGGATTCCAGGACACACACACACACACACACACACACACACACACACACACACACACACACACACAGCAAAAAATATCCCTAGTCATACTATCAAAATAAGCATTAGAACACGACTGAACTGATAAATGACCAATTAAACAGCAAGTCCTTACTTTACTAAAAGGGTTTTGCGTGCGCAGAAACATAAAAGCTCACGTGCAGGCTTATTTTATAGTCTACGGCAGATTACTCTTATTGATTATACTATTATCTATTAAATGAGTGAAATAGCAGGTCATGAATGCTTTCTTTAATAAGTAAGGCAATGAATGGCAGTGAATGAATTTCGAAAAAATATAGTGCTGAGCACCTTCAGTAATTAACCTTCACAAATTAATATGACCGAAGGGCAGGTATTAATGTTTCTGATAATTGAGCACAAAAATAATAAATAAATAAATAAATAAAATAATAATAAAAAAGGCAAAACTATTTTTTTCCCTTTAAATTTCTTTTTTCTTTGTTCTCTAAAATTTAGTTCTTGGAAATAGTTTTAGCTTTTCTAGCGAGACAGTTTATGTTTCTCAATATTATAAATCTTTTTTTTTTAATCTAAAGCTGAACTCAGTTTCCCAGGATCCTCAGCCTGAACTAACGAGCTACAGACCACACCTGTTTCTCTCTGTCTCTCTCTCACACACACACACACACACACACACACACACACACACACACACACACACACATGCATGCACACATCCCTTTAAATAACCTGGACAATTTTCAGTCTTGATGTTGTTGGTGATGAGCCTAAGCCTTTTTTCCCCCTAAATGGCGTTTGATTTTGACTCAGTTCTATATACAGGGTTTCCCAACAGCCTCCATACGCAGGGGACTGTGTTCACCAGCACCACGTCGGCTGTCTCTTCATCAGTGGACGTTCGTGGACATCCACTTCTCGGTCGGTCCGCAACACTTCCAGTCTTTTTGAATTTATTAATAAGTTTGGTGACAGTGTCGCCACGTTTCCTGTTAAAGTCCATCACAACCTTGAGACTTAGGCGTCCCCATCCAGCCATGAGAATGACTTCAATACGTCCTTCTTTTGTCAAAGGCGTTCTTAAAACCTCTGCATTATTATGTATGGAGACTTTTGGGACTCCCCGTAGTTTAAGGGTCTTTCTCAGCCTCATAGTCTGATCACATGACATTTGCCTGGCTTTCCTTCACCCTTTGGGATCTTACAATAAACCTGAATTGGATCCGAACTCTCCTGACAGCTTGGTTTTGCAATACGTAATGAGGAATTTTCCAGAAATCATAATATTACAGCAAGTAAAGTTGCTTTTATATTGGACATTTGCCACTTGATTGAACTGTGGATATCAGCAGCATGCAAGGAGCCTATTCAAGGTTTTTATTTACATATTCCTCATACACCTTCATGTCTGCGCTCTTATTTTACGTTCATGTCCTTTTTGAGCAGTTTTGTGAAACAGCCAACCACCAGCTTGACATGTATAGCATATGTATAGTAGGAATAGTAATGGAGTCTTATTGACGTCTAAACTTTATTCAATATGCTGCTTACACATATCTACGTTACATCCATATCCCATAAGAACACACACCAAAACTGCTCAAAGAAAATGCAGGGATTTGATCTCGTAAGTGACGAATGTCCAAAAAAAGACGTTCCCTTCCTCAGATGCTCGAGGAACAATGAGTGGAAAATGAGCGCAGGTATTTTGGGAATATGTTTCTCGTCTTGTTTTCAAGCAAACGCACTTTTGAATTTGGTTCGTCTCTTGTTCCTCTGACAACTTGAGATGTCGAGTTTCAAAAAGCGTACGAATAAGGGAGGAGGCACGAGGTGTCCTAACAGAAACGCTTCTCTTCTGGGTTCTCTATAAAATGTAAGACATTAGTTACTACAGATTCTTCGTTGGGTGCAGCTGAGAGAAACCGTTCATATTAAAAAGACAGTATTCTATGGATAAATAATTTGAAGACATGTGACTGGGTTGTTACGTGTCGGCGGTTCACAGGTACGATGGTAAAAATTAAAACTGACCCATACGTTACTATAACACAGTGCATGTCACACGCTCGATCCAACATGCACTCTATCAAAAGTTTAAGTCAGGTGGTTCGAGTTATTACAGATGGCGATGGTGCACCAAATACCGACTCTGTCTCCTGAGAAGGACCCGAGCCCACGCCGTGCAGGAGAGGAAGGAGGGAGGAGGCGATGGATGAAGCCCTACCTGCCACTTGTCTTTCCTTGCTCCGTCAGTTTGATGCCACAGATGCTAATGGTTCTCTGGGGAGGCAGCAAATTAAGTGTGCTTGGCTAGTAATGAATTCAAAGGGCACATGTTCTCCAAATGTGATCTCTAAGAGGAGCAGAGTGTAAACCTTGATATGCACAGATCAACAGTGGATGATAAGGTCCACCAATGTGCTCTTTTCTTTTCTTTTTTTTTTTTTTTAAAAAAGGGTGGGTGTTTGTGTGTCTGGTCAGGAGTATAGCAGGAAGCCGGGTTCCAGAGGAAATCACTTTCGCTCCAACTCAAAGCTTGACAAAACAGCATATATATTTAAAAACCCTGAAAGAGGCAACACGAAATTAGAATTCATGGCGCCGTAGATTTCAGCAGCACCTTACTGGAGAGAAAAGGTACACAGCGGTACTTCATGGCTGAATGGTAACTATTTGATGAGAGAAAAACAGATACCAATTAAATTATTCCACAAGGCTTTAGCCCAGTGGGTGCAGGAGCGAAACCCAGGCACTCGGCTCGCCTGTAACGATTAGACAACGGCCTGTTGGAAAAAGCACGGTGATGATGTCACCTCAACGTGCTCACCAAGTTGTACAATTCATATAATTTACTTGCTGTCACACTTGAATGAGAACACGTTATCATACGCAGAAACAAACTGAAGTAAAAGCAAGAAGGCTCAAAGCACCTTTGAATTTATCCTGTTTTTTTTTTTACCCCTCCCCTTCAACCATTTGGGTATTCTCTAAACATCAAGGGCAACAAATTAAGCATACTTTCTTTCAGGGCCAATCATTACTTTTTTTTCCTCCAAAGTATTAAAAAAAAAAAGAAAGAAAGAGCGATAACACCGCCACCTCCAGAGCCATTTGAAATTCTGACAGCGGCTCCCTCTTTCTCCTTCCTCCCCTTCCCCTCTGCCACCCCCGCCACTTCAATTGCTCTGGCCTCGGCGTGCATTCATCAGCTGCCGAATTAGAATTTGTTTCCTCACAAACCATTGATCATCGGCCTATTACCAGGCAAATGACAGTTAATTACCCACTACATTAACCACCGGGACCCGGGGACCAGCTCCGCGTGCCATCAGTCAACATGATGAATGTGGCAAGTTCAGTAATGCACGGCCGTTCTCTCGTCCGCCTGCCACGCTATGAGCAACCCCTGGATCTCACTTCCAGGCACCCAGGGAAAATCTATGGCAATCTGCATAATTACAGGCTCAGGGTTAATAACAGACAAATGATTTGTTGCGTCTCGAGCAGCAGGCGCCCCACGCCAGCATGCGGCACCGGCTCCGCGGCCGGCGCTGGCGTAAGCTTTAAAACGTCAGGGTTTAGTGAGGGAAGAGAGTCGGAGTGTGAGAGCAGGGGAAGGGAACGGAGAAGGAGAAGGAGAAGGAGAAGGGCGGGTTGGTTGATGGAGAGTGAATGAGGCTGGCAATGCGATCAGACGTCTGCTTTCTTCAATTTATACCCTCCTGTGTGTGCGATTTCCAAAGATTAAACAACTCTTGGGGCAAAATTATTTCAATTAAGGGCAGCCATGCTCTGGGAATTGGCTGTGGGATAAGATTTTCCTCCTTGAGTGCCTTGCTTTGCCTGGCTGCTGGCTGGATCACTTCTAATCTGCACCTGGACTCTGATATCCTAATGATGAATTATGCGCCTCTTCTCTTCTCTTCTCTTCTCTTCCTGTTGCTGCTGCAGTACAGACGGCTTTCTGCCCGAATGTCCGTCTGCTCAGGCTGATGCAGGGATCTGCGCTAATCATCAAGAAATACTGTTTCAGACTCCTGAGTGACTCATGTGCATCTCTCACTGATGAGGCTTCAAATCCTCTATCCTTCCACCCTCTGCCTCTTTTCCATGGACACTGGGACTGTAGTCCTGTACGCCAGGGCATTTAATATGGAGAAGCACGCTTCCTAAAGAGGGTAATTGTTTCCTGACAGCAAAGGTTACTGGCTCTGTTTGCTGCGACATGATAATTCATTGTAAACAGTTTTGTAAGGAGGCAAGAAGTTCAGAAAATATCTGCTTTATGAGTGAGATTACGCAGATGAACAAATAACAGATAAGACAGTGGCTTAAATTGCTTGAAAAGGAATAAGAAAAGCCAGACATTTGCATTTGAGCATACAGGCGCTCAAAACGCCACTGTACAGGCTTCCATTTTGTGACTCATTTCAACAGAAAATCACAGTGAAACAAAGAAAAAATAATTACACCCTTGCTAAATACAACCAAAGGCCTTTCAGCACTGAAATTTGGCAGCACTGTGTGGGGACTGGGAGGGCATTTTGAAGAGGGTGTAATGAAAGTTTTGAACCCCCGCAGGGCCCAGATGTGCACTTCGATAGTGCCAACCCACCTGCAGTCACAAGCTGAGTGCCAGGGTGCACCACACTAGGCCTGCAATTATCTGCACCAAACACGCGTGGTCCCACGAGTCAGTGCTCTTCACAGCTAATTAAGCTAATCTCGACTGGAGGGGGACCATCCAAAAACATAATGCGTCCAGTCGGCTGATTCTCGAAAACCATTTAGAAGCATTTTTAAATGGAAATACTGGTGGTGTGATCTTTAGCTGTTAGAAGCAAAATGATGGAGAGGGACAATGCTGTTGTGAAGAGCTCCTAAATGGATACAGTGGCTATTGTTCATGATGTGTCCGGGTCAAAACACAGACGTGTTTTGTGCACATGTGCGGTATCTAGGCAATGCCAGACAGGGCTGCATCGCATAACGTTTATCGTATGCAAATGAGCCTTCTAACAAATCCACAACTTATTACTGCATTCTGTGAACATTCTGACCATAGAGGCATCAGATACTTTTAGCTGGATTTTTTTTTTTTAAATAATGACCTGATGGAATAAATAGATTTTGGTCAAATAGAACAAAGAAACTCTCCGTTTGTTTTGATATAGTGCAAGTCGTAAATCGCAATCGATCGTGCGGCAATTAAACACAGCCGTAATCGAGCGGATTCTTTTACTTGCCTTAAATATGTATAAATACGTGAATGCTCCAACATGCCTTTTAAACTTTAATGTTCCCAATGTTGCTTTTGAAGGGTTGCTTGGGAATTTAATTTCCTCTGAGTATATCTTATGCTATGCTACACTTAAGGGAAAAAAAAAAGGAGCTCCTCTTTTGAGCGTACGTGCGTGAACGTTAAATGGCTCGTTGCAAAAGCACCATTTCATTACACGCTGTCAAGGCCAAAAAAAATGAAAACAATGCTCCTACCCTTGAACCATCGTCTGAAACGGCGACTCTTCCATCATGACAATTTCGTGCTGAAGAAAAACAGGATTCTGTAATTGTGCCTTTATTTCAGATCGGTCTAATGGGGAATACAGGTGCTCGCTCTGACCTTTCTGCATTTACAGATCACATGTGAAAAGCTCTATTTAATTACAGGAAGTGAAGAACACACACATTTACAAGAATGAGCCTTAATGCCTAGACATGGAAAGTAAATTGTAGCACACGGAGGTTAATGGTGGTCAAGCTTCTTTTCTTTTCCCCAAGCACAAACACAGCAATTAGAGCGTGCCTTAAAAACAGAACAGGATGAGAACATATTTACTTGCGTTAGGTTTTATATTAGTATTATTATTATTTACTTATCTTTCCGCAATTTGATGTAAAGGACAGTCAAGTTATGATAACCGACTATGTTAGCTTTTGTAAAAGGGCAGCTAAAGAAAAACTCAGAAATATAGATTGAATTTTTGCTCAAATGCACTACGTTTAATGTTTTGTTGGTCAGGGCCGAATGCGACATGTTTAAAGTTTCGCAGCACAGCGACGTGCGAATACAGTCCACCGTCCTCATTACCAGTTCAGTGCAAGACTTCAGTGCTTCCTTTAGCACTGAAAAGTGAAATCATTCATTTAAAAGAAAAAAAACAAGACTTGTTAAAACAGACGAACTTGTCCATCTCTATTAAGCTGGTTTGAATGAACTGCAATGAACAGTCCAATTGTGTTGTTATACAAAAAAAGAAAAATGTGGAATTAAATGTAATTATAAACGCCTGATCAAACCGAACCTCATCCCCAGAACGCTATCACGCCGGCTATAGCTGAGGAAAACGTCAGCATAAAATTACTTCAGAACCTACCTGATTAACCCCCAGCCTTTATCTTACAAACAAAAGAAATAAAAAAATTCTTAATATAGGTTTTTAATTAGATGAAAGTCTAAACGGCTCCCTACAATCAGCACGAGGGGACGTTTTGTAGACGTAAATGATTGAAATGTTTTAATCACCGCTAAAATACAGATGGGGATTTTTTCCTCCCTCTCTGTGAAAAATTCCCACTGTTGGTTAAAATGAAAATCCACCTTAATGTTCTTCAGACTAAAAGTAATTAGTTGAATAAAGATAAAGCCGAATGTGCTCATGATCAATACGCTTTCCCCCCTCCCTCTGTCATTTGAAGAAAATCAAATTAATTATCCGCACCCCCTTTCGGTATCAAAAGCCTTCTCCGCTTTGTGCCAGGGACATATGGGTATCAGAGTAATGCGTTACCGAGAGCGGCGGCTCCACTTCCCCGAGTGTGATGTCTCTTTATTACGCCAATGTGTGGCAGGGAGGAAAGAATCAGGGCAAATGATCTTGCTACCCATGCCTAACAATAGAGGAGTCTCTAATGAATGGACCAAGAGCAGCCAATTATTTTAATGAGAGCACACAAAAGCCTTAGGCCTGATCAAATCCAAATATCTGGAGCTGTTAGAATGTGAGCGCGAGCAGCGCTGGGGTAATTCTGACAGAAGGAGAAAAAAAGCTTAACCATTTCATTATGGCATACCTTTTCCCTTTCAGCAAAGGAACTTCTTTCAACTTAAAATAATTACAGATAAGGACTCTTATGAATTATGCCGTTACACAGTAATCTAAACTATTACTTGTAGGTGACTGAAGATAAAGGTGTCGTACGTAGATAGAGATGTCGAACTGTAGGAGTTTGGATTAAACTGCGAATCTTCAGTCAAAACACATCATTCGAATAGCAGCAGCTTTATCTTGTAGCTCTTATTCACACAAACGCTTGCCATCATGTAGCTTAGCTGCAGTACAACAACAACTCTGCTACCAGGATGGATGCAGGTTGGTGTGTGTGTGTGTGGGGGGTGTGCAGACCCAATGCAGATGAGCTGGGCTGAGAAATCACCGGCACACACACACACACACACGCACACACACACAGGTGATTCCTTTTGATTGCCTCTTTAACATTTCAGAGAGATTAAAACTGTATGGAAAAGCGGCAGAGCTTCAGCACAATCAATACACAACCACCAGCAACTGCCTCAGCTAGCTCTTTCTCTAACACACACACACACACACACACACACACACACACACACACACACACACACNGCAGACACCTGGATTAATCCGGTGCCCTTATTTCCCCACACTCAGATAGGTATTTAATGAAGAGGCAGGATGTGATTTGAGGGCTGCATTGATTACTTACAGCTCTACAGCGCTGCCTTCCCCCACAACACACAGCACACAGCACGCAGGTGAGCAGGTCTAGCTGTGAGGGTGGAATAGAAGAGTGTATTAATACTGTAAATTACTGAAAACAGAAAGGGATGTGAGAAAAGCAGAAGGACAAAAGGAGAGAGAAAGACGATGAGAGGAAAATATGGGAAGAAGAGAAACAGGAAAAAGAAAAATGCTGTGAAATAAGCAGATAATGAATAGAAAAATGAATAGAAAAGAATGAGGGAAGGACTGGGCAGCTGTGACATCACCAGGCGACATTCCGATCGACATTCCGAAAATGGGAAAATCCTAAATTTTTATTCGTATATCTTCAGTAATGGTGGATCCAGAGCCTATCCCAGGAACACTGAGCACGAGGTGGAAATACATCCTGGACGTGACGTCAGTCCATCGCAGTCCACCACACACACACACACACACACACACACACACACACACACACACACTTAATCACAAGCAGGGACAATTTAACAGCCACCTACCAGCATGTTTTTGAGAGGTGGCAGGAAACCAGAGAATCCAGACTTAACCCATATAAACACAGAGATAACATGCAACTCCAAATTTTTAAACTTTATGTTTTCAAAATGGATTTAATAGATGCTGGAAAAAGGTCTTTGAAGCGAGTCTGTACGTTAAATGAGCTGAATTAATTCTTGAAAAGTGTTGGGATACTAGAAGTAGCATGCGGAATAACAATACGGTGCTCACCTTGCAAAAACCGTAACAAACAACGCTAACTAAAAGGGAATTCTGACATTCACCCTGCACTGCACACGTCAACTGAGCTACACACAGCTCAGTATGATGACATCAGCATTCGCACAGGAAGCGGCGCTGGCTGTCATGTGCAGCCCATACTGTCAGGTAATGTAATAAAGCTGTTAATTCCTTCAGTGAGACGGGCATGTTTGTGGCTGCGCCCGGGCCAAGGGCAAAGCCAGAGCGGCTCATTTGCATTCCTCTCTCTCTTTTGGCTCACTCATGAATAAATCAAGCTGTTAAAATGGCTGCATTTACATCTCATTTTACAAAAGTACAGCTGAGTGACTGGACTAGATGGGGCTCACTTAGGCAGGTTAAGAGAAAAGAAATCTTCAGATTCTCTCACATACATCGTGCACTTAATAGAACAAGGCAGAATCTTATTGGTTCAGATATCAAAGTCGTTCATAAAGATAGGAGAATCCGGATGAGCCTTACTGTGCTTTCTGTTGCTGAACTGCTAGCATGCAATGTTTAAAAAAAAAAAAAAAAAAAAGACAGCAGCTTTTATCTCCACAGCCAGGTTTGGCTCAATATAAGCATGTGTACTGATGCTATATCCACAGTAAAATAACCTTGGCCACGTGGCTGAAGGAGATCTCAGGGGTGGACGCTGCTTGGAGCATCTAGCAATGTCTCGCAGTTCCGCTAGGCCGCACACTAATTGAGAAGTCACTCAGGGGTTCAGTTTAGGGAGGGGGAAGGCTGCCCTTCAGTCCCTATCCAAATCAAGCTCTCGTAAAATGGGCCTGACATGGACCGATCACCATCTGAAGGTTTCTCTCTCCCAGCATGCTGAGAAGAGTTGAGGCCTCCGCTTTTCAATCAACCCCTAGTTCATCTCCATAAAAGGCTCGTTAAGCAGGGGGCGGTACCACAGGAGGACGGCCCTCTCGTGTAGCACAGGCTAATTGCCAGTGGATCGCTGATGAAGTGCATCAAACTGACAGTCATACCAGAGAAATGCACTGAAGCTTATAGGATCAGAATTCCAGATTGGGCTTCATTAGTGAGGGGAAGTGCATTTGATCAAGCCATGCATAAAGCTGGACCAGCCTGTACCAGGCATACCAGATGGGGTAGGCTAGCAAAGTGTGGGTGATACGACAAACATATCACATCACAATGCTTGAAGACAGTCCCACAAAGAAGCTAGCAACTGTTTCAGCAATAAGCGTCCAATCAATTGCTCATTACAGTCAGCAATGATGGAGTCGTCCGGGTACGTTTAATATTTTCAGAAAACCATAATCCTGTGACATCACATTATCATATTAATTCATCTTCAGCATGTGCTTCATCTTGGTCATGGTTTGGGTGGATCCAGAGCCTATCCTGGGAACACTGGGCACAAGGATCCTGGGAATACAACCTGGATGGAATTCCAGTCCATCACAGGGCACCATGCGCACATTAACACACTCCTTCAGACCAAGGGGCAGTTTAGAATCCACCTACCAGAATTTTTGGGAAACCAAAGTTTCTGGGAAGTGAAAGGAAATTGGAAAACCTGGAGGAAATCCATACAGACGGGGAGAATATGCGAAACTCCACACTGCAACTCTAACACTAGACAAGGATCAAACCTGAAGATCATGGAGCTGTGAGGTAGCAACGCTGGCTGCTGTATCACCACGCCACCCATATTATCATACTGCCCAAGCAACGCATTTACGTCTAATCCTTAGCATTTAGCTGCAACAACGCTCCATTAGAAATCTATAATAATATCTTTTGAAGAAAGTACGTATTCTTCATACTGATATGACCAGAATCCCAGAGCCTGACTTACGCTCTCACATACTGCTAGCCAAAGGGCAAACCAAGAAGCCAGAAGGCAATGAGACAAAGCTTTTGTTCCTTGCACAATCCTCCAAGCAGGGTTCTTCCTTTGTGAGCATGGCACCACACCCCCTGAGCATTTCCTTCGTTGCTTATGTTGCGTTATCTCAGGTGAGAGGCGAGCAGGTTTTGGAAGGAGGGTGCCATTGGAGGCTAAGCTGCAAGCTTTCTGGAAGGCGCTGCTGTCTTGAGCCAGGATGGCGGCGGGATTCCAAAGCTCAGAGTCCAGAAACAAAAGCCGATCGGTGTCTGCCAAAGCTCTGGAGGCAGCGGGGGGCCTGCATGTCTGCACGTGTCAAACGGCAAGGCTGGTTATCACACTCTCCCATGCCGGCAGAGGAGAGATGCCAGCCAAGTATGAAACAGCACCTCATCACCTCCCCCTCCAAAGCTAGTTGAGGCTCCACCAGGCCTTGAAATAACAGCCACTGATCTTCAATTAGCACGTGCAAGGCAGAAGACCTCTGGATCCATAACCGTGACACTATACGCATCACTGAACTGGAATGTACACGATACTGAGAAAGGCAAAATGGGACTCCTTTTATTGCACAAAAGTGACTCTATATTCTTTGAAGCCTCAGTCACTTAGGCCACGCTAAAAATCTTCAAGATACTTCGGATGAGATCTAGGAAATATTCACTCTAGGCTTGAAATCTGGAAAGGAATCTAGGCTTGAAATTCTGACCAATTTAAACAACTAGGCACAACCTGGTGGTAATATATGCAAAGAAATGACCTGCAGCAATCCACAAATCCACAAATAAGGGCTAGGAATGATCAAACAACCCCCAAACTGTGCTCAAGTTTTATTAATAAGACAAAGAAGAGTGCGATTAATAGACGGTTGGCCCAGATTAGCACTCTTCATCTGGGGCCTAGCACTGTCTGGAAGCTCTGAGACCTCCTTCCCAGAAGGCTGTCCACCATCTTTGATGTCAGTGAGGGGCATAAAGGTTAAGCTCAGAAGAGTAAGGATATCAAATGGTTTGGATGGCAGGAATTAAGAAATCGTCAAGTACGTCTGCTGGTAAAAATTAAATTTAGTCTGGTGGAGAGCCATCATGATCACCCGTCTGAGTGCAGTCAGCAGGTGCAGGATTTAATTTCCTCATTAAGATTGTGGCGGCTTCTGAAAATTAATGTCTGTACAGCAGAAAGGAAAAAATGAAAGGGAAAAATGGTGGAAGCATATATCTATATATATATATTGAAATCAGAATTGCTATTGCCATGACGACTACTTAAAATATCACCTGAACTTCCTGTATGAAGTGTGCTAGACTGCCATGGGTAGATCCTGAAAATATACCACACACAAGAAAGCTACAGCGTCTTAACAATTTTATTATAATCACCTGTGAGAATTCAGGCGCATCGTGAACGCATGCAGTACATAAAACCAGGCAGTGCCAACAATCCGGTGTATTATAAGCTGCAGCTAGTGGCAAATACAGTACACAAGGAGGTAATGAATATATTTAATAGCGCTGCTCTTGTTCACAGGCTTTGCTCCGTCAATACAAATCAAACCTTAGAGAATTGCATCACTACATAGCAAGTAATGGCAACATAATGGCAGGAATCAATACAAGAAAAACAACAAGGTGCAGTAAGCTGTGGACAAACAGCTCCTCTCAGTGCTGGGATGATAAAAGATAATATTGCACTCAGCAGGTGTCGGACTGTGCTCTTCTGCTACAACGCTGCCGGTTCGCATCCACCAAGCCGTGGTTGGGAGCGTTCTAGCTCACTGCAACGAATCCAAACCGGTATCTTTCCTCCACACCTTGCCATTTCTAAGCGGATCGTAATTTTTATGGACTTTTAACTGCAATATCAGGACAACAGAAGCCGTCATTAAAAGATTCAAAGAGTCAGTAATTCCTTAAATTCAATATAGATTCAAGTGAACAGCTATACGGATCATTGAGAAATCATAAGGAAAAAAACGGATTAGCCAAAACGCTAGTACTGGTAGGAGTAAGAAGTTTTTTTTGTTGTTGTTTGTTTTAAAATTAAATTCAGAAACGGGTCATTGTGGACGTTTGCCTTCCATCATAAGGCCGCGATGAAAAATGTGCTAGTGAGGGAATTCAGCGCAACAGCAGCAGTCCTGGGCAATAAATCCACAGCCAGTCTGTTTCCTCCTCTGGACCAAATCAACCCCATCTCCAGCCCCCGGGTGGCCCTTTCTGATCAGCAGCAGGGTCAAAGTTGACATTTAATCTAGCCACAGACTCATGGAATCTGTCCACGCATGGCACAGTCAGAGCCGTCCGACATTTCGCTTCCCATAAATCCACAAAACAAATAGGAAGAGAAAAACTGTGCCCCCCCTCCACCCCACCCCACCCCACCCCTTCCTTCCACTCCCCACCATCACAACACCACCGCTTTTCTACGGCTCCACCAGCCTGCCATGAGAATGTGACCGTGGCTGGAAAATGTAGGGAAGATTATCCTTTTATATTCCTCTCCCAGATTAGATGGAAATCATAACACGGGCCGACTCGCCGAACTCCGACCCCTCTGAAACCAATTTCATTTGAAGAGATTGCAGTGATGTAGCTGGATGTCTATGTGCTTTTGCAGAGAAAATTAAAGCAGGATTTGTAATGCATTCAAAGAGAGAGTACACAAGAGGGGAGGTTAGGATGAATAAATTGCTGTCGCTGCCTAGTCTCCTCCAAATGTACATGCCAGTACAACCACACATGAGTAATAACTTTTTTTTTTTTAATACTGAAGCAGGATTGCCAGAGACATCAAGAATTTTAACTTTCAAAACTTTGACACAGCAAAAAAAATAAATAAAGATCAATAATCTTGTCTAGATAATTTCATTGTTTTCTAGGTTATGAATAATATTTTTTTTAATGTCACTTCCTCATATTAAACACCATGAGGAGCTATGGTAAACTTCCATTCGATCTTCAGTATCCACTTCATTTCTGTGGAGTAAACTCTGAACAAAACATGGAAAATAGGACAAAAAGCATGAGAAGAGACGGCCCCTTTGCCCTGCTCCATTCTAATAGATAGCTCCCGTGCACTGGCAAAAGGTATGCTTAACAGGGCCAGGTGGTGACATCTTAATTTTTCACGGCTGCAAACATGGCCGTGTGCTGGTCCCCAATCGCCCCCATGCATTATTCCTGCCTTAAGCACTGAACGTCTGGGGATGTGGGGGTAGGAAGAGGAGGAGTAGGGGGGTATTGTTTTACAAGGCACCCAGCTGCGGCCTACTTGCCTCGCCCTGGGTTCTTTTCAAGGAGTTGTCGTGGGTGACCCCCTCTGGCTGACAGTTATTAATAATAACGCACAGTGGGGAATAGTTCACCTTGTGGCAATGGCGAGGCCGTTGCGGCTTGCAGGCCGGCTTGAGGGTCTCCAGGGGCAGGAATCGTACAACAAACCGCAGGGAACAATAATACAGTCAGCGATGAGCACGGAAACAAGAACCGAGCTTCTGGACATTTCTGTACAGTTGCTATGATGATCAGCCCTGAAAAGACTCGTGATTAATCAGTTTGGAAAATTCATGATTTTTCTACGCAGTCATCTAAAATCTCAGTAACGTCTTAATGTAATGAGTAAGTCTGCAAGCACTTACTGATGCCATCTAACATCTTGTCTTATTAGCAGTATTTTCTCTGTACATTCGAGTACTGAACAACCCTGACAATTCAGTATACCCCTATTCACGTCCACACTCATTCTCCCCCCATTCTCCAATTCCCATACACCTCCACTCCAGATGGAGCTGAACTGCACCTCCAAGGACCTTGACAGATTTGTCAAACCATTCATTAGCAGTAGTAATTGTGGAGTGATTACACAATAATCAGTACTGCAATGCTACAATATATTCACACTACAGATGCTCCAGATTAGATTTTTTTTCAGATATAAATATCTTTCTGCATAGTGAATATTGTGCGGCAATCACACGTGCGTTATTGTTCCGAATTCAGCCACGTGGATGATGGTTTAAATGACCAAGCTCTGTTACCAAACTGCCAGTCTAGTGCATGTAGAGCACCTTTTTATGGTTTATAGGCCAGACTATAAATCTCCATAACTTCCGAACACTGAAAGACATTACTGCTACACGTCTGACTTTAGGATATTGCTGATCTGTCATCCATTTGAACTGTTTTAATCCGTCCAGTCTACACATGTTTACATACTTTTTTTAATCTGTACATTAGGACTTTGAAAACTGGGACATAATGGGACACACTCTTATGAAACAATGAGCCAAAAGACATTTAGTGTCCATCATTATCACAGCTCATTTAAAAATCAAAAAGTTACGTTTTACTAAATCAATAGTAAAAAAGTAAAATGTCTACGCCTCCCTTTATGAATATTCTTTCATTACATGCATGCACAGCTTTTGCCTTTCTAAATTGTTTTCTTGCTATTTCTCATGCTCATACAAAGATGGCTTCCAGACTTCTCTTTTTAGAAACCTTCCCTCATTGGCCTGAGTGAATTAGTTTACTAAAGTCTTTGCTGAGGAAGACACGAGTGCCCTATTTCCTCTCAAGAAACGTGTTCATCACTTTTGTAAATGCCAGCTACTCTTTAAGGACAACACAAATTTGCTGTTGATAACACCATGATGACATGAGCAAGGCTGCTAAGGAAAAACTTGCCTCCGCAAGGGCCCTTAGGGGTACTAGTGAGGACGTGGGCTCGGCAGTAGGGGACAGAAGGGGCTATCTAATGAGACTGAGCAGATGGGGGGAGTCTGTTGCTGCAGGCCCATTTAAATCTTGACCAGAAGAGGTCCTTTTGTACACACAGAGTGCTCTATTGTAACAAGTACCGCAGAGACACGAGGTTATCCAGGGCTGTATCCACACTTCAAGTGCTTTCGATACCGATAGACTAAAGGCAGCTCCTAACAGGACGTGCACTACAGAAGGATTTGCCTCATAAGAGTCACTGGAACACCTTCTTTCGAAACGAGACCTTGCGGGTTTGTGCTGCGCGACTAGAGACTTAATGAATGTTTTCACAAACAAGCTGGATGCTTTCTAATCGGACTCGGCACTTAAATGTTAGACCACACTTCAGTGGTGTACACGTCTGGAGCTAGCCATGAGTCTGGTAACACTTTCTTTATGCCAATATGCATAAATCTGTATAATTCTGCTTATAATAATCCAATAATGTGCTATAAATAATATAATTCTGTGAGAATGCAAGCGTCATGTTTCATTGTAATGCCATCTGCAGTACTCTGAAGCCTTTCTAACTAATAATGTGTGAATAGTAATAAAACAACTGGAACACTTACTAACAATTATAAAATCCTTATAAACAACATTTCAAATGCCATCACTGAGTGCTTCAAGTAAATGTAAATGATATGAAATAAAGAATTATAAGCACCGTTAGAAGGATTTATGAATACAGGTTTTATAGGAAGTGTTGCCAAACGTCGTTTCGTTCACTCTTTAAAAGACGGAACGATGATGATACGATACGCGTTCAAAATTCAAGCTTGAAGCGGCACCGAGGTTCAACAGGCAGCGCAAATTCATCCAAACCTGCCTTAATGTATATTTAGTATACATACGCAACACGGACGTCTCTCAAAAGAGCAAAAGCACTCGGCTGTATGGCACCTGCTCACCGCTGCAGTCTTCACCCCGGGTTATAGTTATATATGATAGCAAAATATAAATGCACCAGTATAATAACCCACATTACCAGTATAATAACCCACATTACCAGTATAATAACCCACATTACCTGCTAGAATTAGAGGATGCACATCTTATTATATTTTTTTTATTATTAAGACTTATGTAACACAATATAGGACACACACACACACACACACACACACACACGCACACACACACACACACACCTTACAGCATATTTTTAAGAACGAGTGTAACAGACTTATGATTACCATTACATGCCCTTCAGAGCTCTTTATATACACAGGGGGGATCAGATGGTGTTTTAAACACATTAAAGTATTGAATTATTATTCTTTACGAGCTAATTCATTAGCACTGAAAACATGTCTTTCACAAATTTCATTAATTCAATAAAAAAAAACACCACCTGAAATATAGATATGCATGCAACGAGCACCTATTAAGACTTTATGCATTATATAACGTGTAATTTTACTGACCCCCCTCTCTCACTTCAGAGTTTTATGC
>CM074962.1:17056276-17075026 GCA_037577455.1 Pangasius macronema
AACCCACATTACCAGTATAATAACCCACATTACCAGTATAATAACCCACATTACCTGCTAGAATTAGAGGATGCACAACTTATTATATTTTTTTTATTATTAAGACTTATGTAACACAATATAGGACACACACACTCACACACTCACACACACACACACACACACACACACACACACACACACACACACACACACACACACCTTACAGCATATTTTTAAGAATGAGTTTAACAGACTTATGATTACCATTACATGCTCTTCAGAGCTCTTTATATACACAGAGGGGATCAGATGGTGTTTTAAACACATCAAAGAATTGAATTATTATTCTTTGTGAGCTAATTCATTAGCATTGAAAACGTTTCACAAATTTCATTAATTCAATAAAAAAAAACACCAACTGAAATATAGATATGCATGCAATGAGCACCTATTAAGACTTTATGCATTATATAACGTGTAATTTTACTGACCCCCCTCTCTCACTTCAGAGTTTTATGCTGTGATGAAAGTTATCATAACGTATTCATTATTTACTGCTCGCAGCTAAACAGACACGAGCAGAGGAACAGCAGGTAAGGTGTGTGTGTGTTCCAGGTAAAACCCTTTCCTGAACACACTGCTCGACTCGACTGCATCAACTACTTCCTATCTGTAGTTGAACTGAATTTTGCGTCTAGCTTCCATGACCTAGGAAAAGGAAATCATTAATAAATTGTTCCAACGTGCCTTTCGTTAATGCCGACGATTCTTCGACCTCAAAGAATTCATTAAAAACTGACACAAAATCTTTTAAATTATTTACTACAATATTGCAATGGAAGCATGATTAGATGAAATTTTAAACACTATATTAAACAAACGGGATTTGAATGGGAGATCAAAGCAATTTATAAAGCATATGAAGCGGAATATAATAAAAAAAATTGGTGCTTGAAAAAAAAAAAAAAAAAAAAGTCTGTCGGTGTTTCTACAAGGCCTGAAAAAGAGAAAATGGAACATTCACCCTGAAATACAAAACAATAACCCAGTCTCATATTGAGAAAAATCTGTAAAAAAAAAAGAGTCATTACTTTTGAATACATATCACACGTGCAGAGAACAAAGTGATGAGAGCAAGTGGATGAGCAACTACCAGAAGAACCACACCATGGAAAATAGTGATGGACCCAAAGCCGAGTCTTGTGGGACACCACCACGTTGTGATGTTTGCAGATTAATAGTATCACATTAAACAATCCAGAGTTACGGCCACAGAAGAACATTTTCACTGAAACCAAGTTTCAGCAGAACGCTGCGGTATCCACCAGCATCATCACGACGGCAACTGCGGAAATGAAGATCTTTTGGAAGAAAGGTGTTTTTCCTCCAGTACACTTCCGGAGACTTGTAGAATCTCTGCCATGGTGCACAGGGGTTTTTCTGGTAGCTCAACACCTCGCTAAGACACTTTATGCTAGTTTTTCCTTTAATTTATCACCCGTCTGTATACGTACACCGGTCTATGGATGCACACACACACACACACACACACACACACACACACACACACACACACACACTCTCTCTCTCTCTCCACCCTCTGAATATTCTTTGTAGGCTTGTTTTAAAGGTGGCCAGATTGCTAAAAGGAAGAAGCTGACCACGATGCCATGCCTGGTGCTGGAGTGCAGAGAGAGGACTCCATATGCACTGGTCATTAGGAGGGGAGCTGGCCTCAATCTTTCAGCTAGTCTCAGAGGAAGTGCGCTGCTCCAATCCCCAACGGAGACCAGCTAAACTTTCTCAGATGACACAGCTGCACTGTGTCATCAGCAAACTACTAATGAGCCGACATGAATTATTATAGCGATTCATTCGTCACAGGGAGAAATGTGCGATTTCAAACTTTCTGACCGAGTTTATAGAGGTTCCTACATAACTTCTAGTTGTTCTAGGTTAAAAAATAAAACGTTTCTGATTATAAGCAAACACAAACGTGTGTGTGGCAGTCTAGGAAACTTTGACATTTGACATGACATATCTTGCCTACCTTATACATTTATAACCTAAACTTCTAAAGGAAAAACACCGACACGTTATTTACATAGTTATAATTTCACAATGGGAAAGGAGCCATCACTCTGATTATTAGCATCATCCAGCCAGGGAAAAGTGTCATTCAGCATTTAAACATGAGGACATGAAGAGATGATGGTGAGGCTCAAGTAGACGTGTCAAAGTATAGTATTTGGGGGAAAAAAACAAAAAAAAAAACAACTCTGGTCCAAACCTATTTGTCATCATTTGCTGTTTTCCAGCCATATTTTAATAGAGTAGCTGCTTAGACAAATTGATTTGTAAAATGAAGAAGAAGAAGAAGAAGAAGAAGAAGAAGAGCAGTTTCCCAATAACATGTCCACTTTTTAGGTTGTGATTCTACATAAGGTCATAATTTTATTTTTTCCAACACTGAATTTACACTGAAGGTACGATGTGGTTTTGAAGAGGGGCCATATCATTAATGTTGGACTAGCCCAAGCTAAAACAAGATGAATAGGACCAAACATATGTATCAGATATTCAGGACGACTTGCGCCAATTCCCAACTTTCTCCAGATAAGGCAAGCTTGCCGCACTCTGTTGATCTTTAGTACGAGACTTGTAGTACAGACTTCAATACACATGAATTCTGCACTGCCTACGATATGGCAGTTGTAAATATGAAAAAAAAAAAAAGAAAAAAAAAAGTCCGAGATACATTTTCAGGGTTCATTTCCATGAGTTTATACAGGACACGGTAGATGTGGTCCAGCAAGTTGCTTCTGAATGAGTGAGGAAGACTAGAAGTTATTACAACTAAACCATGCAACACATGTTGGTTATCTTTCACCGATAGCCTGCTTTCCAAAACGGTAATAAATCCAGTCATGTCGACGATTTCTGTGAGCTTGCTTGCATTTACAATCTTAGTAAAACCACTGTAGAGGAAAATTGAAGTTGGATTTAAAAAAAAAAAAAAATGAATGAATAGATAGATAAATAAATAAAGTGGTCCCCCTGTGCTGTCTTTAAAATGGATGCCTGGAATTTACAGTTTTCCATTAACTGATGCCTAACAGCTTTTCCCCCATGCTTGCGTCCTGGCCTTGGCGGATTGCTTCCATGTCTGTGGCTACTCTCTGTGGGCTGCCGCAGTTCATTTCCGCCACCTTCCCAACTTAAACGCGACGCTCCCTTTTTTGTCCGGGCCTTTTAACCTTATCGCACTTTGCTCTGAAATGCAAAAGCACTGGTATAAACCCGGTTATTATAAAGCCGTTACGCTTTATCGTTAATGGAGACACCAACGCAGTATCAAAAGAATCATTCTGGTGATGGGATAGTCTGACACCGTGTAAAGAATCAAGGCGGACGCCATATTAATAATTACCCCCTAAATGTCTCAATGCTCCAAATATGAATCGGTGGATACCACGTCCCCAGTTTCCGGAAGAATCCGTAGACCGAACGCTTCCTCCTTCTTATTTCTACTGAAGAAATGTCTCGCCTTCTATTTGATAAACGAGGAATAAAATACAACAGGGCATGATCGTTTTTCCAATAACAGCCAACATCTCGTACGCCAGGGATGTCTAACGATTACAATTTTTATTAATTAAAAAACGACACATACTTTTTTAAGTCTAATGCTGCGTTAGTCAGTTCCTGTTATCTCTTACGTTAACAGCTATAAGCTGTAATTTTGTACAAATAAATAAATAAATAAATAAATAAATCTGCAGCTTGTCATTGGATCAAGAAACCAGGACGCGCAAGTCAGAGTCATTTCATAAACTTTACATAAACGTCTCCTTTCAGAAATCTTCACCAGATCAATGATATGTTTTTCTTGTTAAATATTAAACCTTTATTATTATTATTATTATTTTAATACCAATCATTATTACCCTTTCATTATTACATTACGCGTCCCTGTGAATGAGCCGTTACTATAGAAATGCTAACATTAAAATTCACTAATACAGATCCATGATGTTAATTACAGCCAGCACTACTGTTAGAAAAGTAATAGCACCCTCTGACCAATTGAAAATTAAACAGATAGTAAAAAAAAAATCCATACCTTTTTTTTTTGTGTGTGCGTGTTCTTATTTAATTTATTTTTGTGCGTGTTGTGATAGGGATTACTTCTCGGCTGGTGGGGCCGCACTGCTCTTGGTCGCTCATGGTTGTAGACCCCTGAAGAATTCTATTAACCCTGGTTATGTCAGCCTTAATAACATGCCACACTTCTAAACAGGACTGGATTGATTCTGTGTGATGGGGGTTGGGTGGCCATGTATAATAAATCCAAGCATAATTCACTTTTAAACAGAAAGCTAAAATGGAACAAATAGAGAGAGAGAGAGAGAGAGAGAGAGAGAGAGAGAGAGAGAGAGAGAGAGAGAGAGGGAGAGAGGGAGAGAGGGCTGATGGAAATCAAGTCTTTATCTCTGTGACCAACTGCAGTGCGAACCTAAGGAAATAAATAAGGGAATGATCAGGTGTCGAGAGGTAGTGCTTTTGTAAGGATGGCCACTGATTATCTCGGAAATGGAGAGCTTTTTTTTTTTTTGTAAGTGAGCCTGCGAATGTGATGTGAGGAGCCAGGCCTCGGCCATGTTTGCCGTTCAGTAAGAGAGAGAGAGCCAGTGAGCAGATGCCAAGCAGCAGGGACAGACAGGAAAGTCGTGCGATAGCTACAGTGAAATCAATTCAGTCACCTTGAACTTTTGATGATGAAGAAGAAAAAGAAGAAGCAAGCAGTGCCTCTATCCTCCCAAATGCTGACAAGAATAAAAAAGATCTCAGGCAATTACTGAATAAAAAAACACCACTACAGTGCTACACAGCCACACAGAATGATCTTCACTTCATAAATCCATCACTTTTAACATAAACCTCATCGCCCTTGTGTGTTCCAGCTGTAAAATGTAGTACCAGTGCACTAGGTTTTATATTCTATGAAAGAAAAAAGAAGAGGCGATGCTATCATCCATGGCTCTAATTTATTTTTCTGTTCGTGAGCTGTTGTTTTAAGGCGCACGGGCATGTTGTCATGAATGGAGATGCGCTTTAGGAGGATGCAGCCAATGAGGCTTACTGTAGGAAAGTAATCTGAGCATAGCCTCAGCCCTCTGGCTGCGTATCCATCTCATCTCCCCAAAAGTCTGCTCGTCTGTGTCATGCCTAATGGAGACTCTCATCCCTTCTGCCCAAATTAAATGAACTGTGCCTTTGCAAAGTATCAAACCGCTGTAGCGGCTCCTACCACGTTCGATATGAGCCCTGCATTCCTGAAGCGGCCCTGTGAGGTTAAACAGACATGTGCCTGTTAACAGACACATTACAAGTAACTAAAGCTGGTACATGCAAGGGTGCCTTTTTTTTGCCCCCACCCCTGTTTAAAAGGCTGAAATAACTGCCATGATGTCATGAGTACGAGCAAGCACTGGCATGAACTGCCACACCTTGGTGTTCCTTCTACTATTACCATTACTGTCCATAACATTAATGCATTCCTGAAATGATTTTCGATGATTTCTTATTTTTCTGGTGTGCAATTTCCTGAGGAAATGTGTAAATCACGTAGACGTTGCTTTTTAATGCGTTTTATGAACGCTTGCAACATTTATACCAATGTAATTAGCTTCAAAAATGCCGAAAGGTTAATTCCCAAACTGTCCCAGCGGAACCAGACTTGGGCCAGCATCGGTGCAGTTGCTGGAGCGGCTCAGTGAGCCGACAGCCAAGCCAAACGATGATGAAAAGTGTGCAAACAAACGAAAACATGTCAGTCTTGAGTGGTACAATAGTGTGAAAAGCACAGTAGTGCTCGCTAGACTGGACACTCTGCCTTCTTTTAGTGAAAGGGAAAAGAAGGAGGATCTGGGGTGGTCTAAAACTCAATGCTCCAGTCCCTGTAGTCCAGCACACTAATTGGATCCAACCAATGAATTCCTTCAAACCAAAGGAGAAACAACAGTGGTTTATTGGCTCGTAAAGATCCATCTATTTTGATTAAGAGAATGTAAAGGCACAGGAGAGTAACCAAGGCTTCTAGACGTTTGCTTTAACACAGAAGAAGAAGAAGAACCAAAAAGTCAATGTGGTCAATGCAGACGTGAGGACCAATGTGGCTTTAAAACTGAAAGAATTTTTTTATCCTATTTATTTCACCAGTCTATATCCAAATCTAAGTGTAAATTTGGTTCAAAAAAAGTAAATGCCCTAAAATGGATATTTTTTGGACACATAAGCCAAAGGCATTAGCCCCATGGATGATACTCTTATCTAGTAACCAGTTTGGATGGATGCTAGTGATTGTTTTGAGGTTGGTGGAGGGTCTTACCGGAGGTAGTCCCGCCGGCAGAGGATGAGGTTGGCCTTGGTATACAGCGTGGAGCCCACCTCGCCAAGGCGGCAGTCACAGCATGCACACTTTAGGCAGTCCTCGTGCCAGTATTTGTCCAGGGCCTTCAGCAGGTAGCGGTCCTTGATCTTCCGGTTGCAGCCGGCACAGCCCTTTGGCTTGGTGTCCGGCTGGACGGAAAGCATTTGTATACCTGCCAAGGAGAATAAGATCAGACCACAGAATTTGACAACACTGAGAAGAAGAACTGATACAGCAGAGGATCACATACACAATAAAACGGACAGTGAGACTTCTTTAATTCAGGACTAACAAAGATCCAGAAAAGAGCTAGCCAGACTATTCCTTATAACTTGATGAAATTTGGTATGCAAACACTAATCCAACAACAACAACAACAAAAAATCGAACAACAGCTGCACAGTTCTTCCCGTCTTTTTCTCGCCTTTCTCCTTTCTCTCTCATTCTTTCTTCTCTCTCTCTCTCCATAGGAGGGGCCAGGAAAAGCTTTGCCCCCAGTGCAGCCATTGTGTAACCCCCATTTAGGCTGTGAAAGGGCTTTGTTGGGTAGAGCGGCTACAATGCAAGCTCATGCAGACGGCCTGTAATTAGTATTCTCCTTCCATACAGCCAAGAGCGAGCTCTACCCGGCGCCTGCACTCCTGCTTCCCCTTTTGTCCTGTCCTAATAGTTTTTGTCCTCCATTAGAAGCGTGCCCGATTCGTGCCTGTTGTGTTGACACCAGGACGATCTGCCTCACCCTCTCACCCCCCTCCTTGCGCTCACCTCGTATATCTTGCTAACTTAAGAGTAAACATGCACGGAGAAAGACGAGATGTCTGGGTGTTAGAAAGTTTAAATTAGGAGGGAGCCTTTTTTTGTTTGGCGCTCCTACTGTCTGTGCAGAAAGTGCACATGTGATTTGTACAAAGCAACAGTTGTTAATGTTGGGATTAAGATTAATGTAGTGAATTGCACAAATATACAACAATGAAAATCTACCAACAAACAGACCGCCCTGGAATACTAGAGCAAACCCGGGTGGCCTTGGTGTGCTAGGTACTGCAAAGTGTGGAAGGTCTGAGTGTTGGGGGGAAAAAAAACAAACAACAAATAAACACTGAAGCCAGGTTAGGAGCGCGCAAGTGCTCTGAAGGACAGCAACTTATTAACGCAGGCTATTTGTCATGTTAATGCAGACAAAACGGCGGCAGAGGCAGAAAACAGCGCAGCACACAAAATAAAGACACAAAATATTGGGAAACTGAAGAAAGGAAGCAGTGGATGAACTGCCATACTGTTTGTGCTAATGGACGCAGCCTACACCCTACATTGCTGCTCTGCATTTACACTGTTGACCTTTTAATCTGGCCGGATGGGACGGCGTGAGGCGCGCGCGCGCGCACGCTGATTATCACCTCCTTTCCCGGTCAGCGGCGCTCATCCGCACCGCTTCACACCACAGTCATTACCAAGAAAAGCAAAGTTTAGAGTTTCGACTCCACTCCATCCACCAGAGGGTCCGCAACCCAGCTGCATCGACCGCACGTCACCCTTTTCCACTCTTCCTCCTCCACATCGAAGCGCTGCGTTCATCTCATCAGCCCGTGACAGTTACCGTAAAGCGGCGACCCACAGCTTCGTTTTGCACGCGGAAATTTTTTAAAAATGTGATTTTTTTTATTACAGAATCCGCACAGCACAGGGTTGCCACGGCGCCTGTAATGAAATACTGGCGTGGGACCGTCTGCTTTGGTCAGGGCGCGAGCGCGGAGCAGCTGCGCGAGCCGGCGGTGCTGACATTTCACCCGCTTATCAGTTTAATTACTGTTGCCATGGCAGCCAGGCGCTCGGAAAAGGCCAATAACACTGGCTGTTATTATTACAGGGAGCCCAATTTTCGAGGCACGAGCACCAAACGGAAGCGCCGTTAAACTCGGAGACCGTTAAGACCCAGTCCGCATCACGACACACCGCCGACAGAATAACGCGGTAAAGGCATAAATGACAACACTGCCGGGGTTTTAAGGCAGAAGCAGAGCTAAAGGCTGTCTAAAAACCCGTTCTGTGCCTCGGTTTAAACTACAGGCTTTCTCACAACCCAAATATCGGTGTGGTTTTACGCAGATTCGAGCAGGTCACGCGCATACGCTTCTCCCACGGAGAAAAAAACAAACAAAAACAAAAACAAAACAATGCACACGCTGAGACCTTACCGAAACTTTTCTCCCTTTTCTGCATTTGTGGACCCGCTCCGGCGCCTGAACACACACCACCATGCGACGAGAGGGCTTCCCTTCTCCGTGAAGTGAGCAGCTGGATGGGGGGCGGCTCGCTTTTGTTACAGCTAACAATCCTGTTTCGCCTCGCGAGAAAAAAAAAAAAAAAAAAAAAAAAAAAGGAAACACGAAAACGGGCAAACAAAGGCGCACGCAGGGGGTTGAAAAGGGGCTCGAGCCCAGCGCCGGCCGTCACAGCTCGCCTATCAAATGAGAGCCACTAAGAGCAGGAGCAGCAGCAGCAGCCGCGGCGGAGGCGAGAGAGCATAATGACAGTGGACGACAAAGGCGTGCTCTCTTCACTTCACCCCTCCGCGTGCCGTCATCCCTACATCGTATGGCGCGGATCGGGGTGCGCGCGCAGGAGCTGCTACACAACACTGAGCGGCTCGCGCTTCTTAAAGAATTTATTTCTGCAAAAGGACAGCTTGCTTTAAATTTTTTTTTTCGTACAAATTTTGACAAGGAAAAAAAAAGAAAAGATACACAAACCACTTAAAAAAAAACACACACACACACAACCCCAAAAAGGAAGAAAGGAAACTGGAATTTAAACTCACTCGATCTACAGTCAGTCCAGTGTTGCAATGTTTATACATTCATGTGGCTCAAAAGCATGCGTCTAGCACGTGCATGTTTATCTCATCAGCACTTTAAGCTTGTCTTCACTGCGCGAACACACAAACAGAAGCAGAGTGTAAACCTGGCTCGGTTCGGTTCGGTTCGGTTCGGGTCGGTTCGGTTCGGTTCGGAGCTACTCGACAACACGGCACTCACCTTCTTGTCCAACTTGTGCAGAAGAGTGAACTTGAGTAGCTGCACAGGCTACACTGGTACACACTCCCACTCTATATTCCTCGCAGCAAGAAAAGAAAAAGTGCAGGAAACCGAGCTCGAGCCGCAGATCGCGGTTATCTTCCGCTCGGGAATAAGATCGAGGTCCGCGTGGATCGCGCGCGCGCACACAGAAACGCTACAGGTGTCTCAGCCTGAGTGATCATGGATCAAGCGTTACCGGAAAGCGCGGGACAACTTGCTCAGCAGCGAATGAGACTCGGAGAACGGCGAATCCTGGTTTTTATGATCTCGCGAAGCCAATCCCTCACCGCTAAGACAACTAGACGACGAGGAAAAGCAGGTCGTTAGCTTAATAAGAGACAGCCGGAGTGACGGCGCGCGCTCCCTAGAGAAACTTTGCGCTCGCTTTCACTGACTGACGCGCGTGCACGCGGGCTCTGCTTTGGAGACTCGTAACCGCTACAGTTCCTCTTCCTATGCTGCGTGCAAGCAGTCGACATACATGCTGTAGGGTGATACTTTTTTTTTTTCTCTTCTTCTCCAGATGCACCACAGATCATATTGCGATCATTAGCTCCTGTCCTAGCAGGAATGTCCAGGAACCTGTGGAGTCATGACACACTTGTACATGTAATATAATGATTAGGGGCCATCTTATCGGCAGTGGTTATCAGTCCCAATCAGGCAGACATCCACGTCGCACAGGTTTTTCAGAGGTTCAGCTCTAACACACTTTAAACCTGTGGAACCTGGGGTACTGAAACTGTCAAACACTGGTCTTAAGATGTAACCATTACACCATGCACTCTCAGAAATAACGGTACCAAAGTGTACTGTCCTTTGGTAGGCACACCATTTGTACGTTTAGTATGTATCTTTTACTTGAGAAGGTCCCTGTAGTGTAGCTCTAATTATCATTTAGAGTAAAGCTTTAGTGATACATCAGTAACTTCAGGTCCCCTTCAGGTCCCACATTCCCAGGTGAAAGATAGATACTGAAGGTAGAAGCGATGTACTGATGTGTTGACGGTGCATTCAGCAGCACGGGAAAGTTAGTACCTTTATTTCTGAGAGTCTGAGCGTACAGCAGAGAAAAGCTGTTGGTATATTTAAGTGCTTTAGTGTGACCGAACAAACATTTCCGAGTCTCAGTGCATCAGCGAGGAAGAATTTATCAGTAACCACGCTTGCCTTAATCTAACCACTTAGACCAGACGAAAGCGTTTCAACTCCACCCACACTGGCCTCAGAGGTCAGAGTGCGAGTGTGTACAGTGTGTATAGGCAGTTTGCATAATAGCATTGCAGCAAATGATTGGGTGGATATCTTTCTTCTCATTTCTCAGTTGTAGCATACACTACTGCAGTAATTAGCTTCTTTTTTTTTTTCACAAGTGGAGTGGCTGTGTTGTTGTGTACAGGTCTATATCTCTCCTCTGATCCCCTGTGCAAAGTAACTCTACTTATTCCTCACCCATTGGTTACACCTGCACACTCTAATTAGCGCCTATTGATGCCCAGGTTGCCAAGGAGAATGATGCATAAGGCCTCCTGCTCCCTCCCTTCATAGTGTACACACACACACACACACACACACACACACACACACACACACACACACACACACACACAATTAGCTTTTTTTGCTGTTGACAATGGGCTAAAACTTTTCTCAGTCTCAGTGTGAAATCCCTCAATAAGAGAGCAGGGAGAAATGCAAAAAGAAAAGAAGTGGGAGAGATGGTGTCAGACTTGGTGTATTCGATTGTTAGCATTGCGGCCTCTTGCCAATCACTGTGCCTAAAATGCAGCAGTAATGAGATGGGTCATAAAAATGCTCCTCGCCACCATTATGACTGATGAGATGCATTAAAGCTGACAGGGTATATGACCTGCCAGTAATTAGGTTTTTGTCATGGATTGAATTATTTCAGAGTGGCGCTATCTGCGTAATCATGCCATTTGTGTGTAAAGGGGAAAGAGAGAGGGGGAATGGGAAAGGAAGAGTGTGTGTGTGTGTGTGTGTGTGTGTGTGTGTGTGTGGGGGGGGGGGTGGGGGGGTGGCTAACCTCTTCATCCTTTTTATTTAAACCCCCGCCTCCACTTTATATAGCGTGTTATCACGTCAATTACTCACCAAAGATATCTGAATTATTGGGAGTGATGAGCTAGAGAGAGTTCCCTGCAGACGAAGAGTGCACTCTGTGAGTAAAACAGTCCAGCCCGTCTGCCCGGGGTGAAGTGATAGGATCGTACGACGTGACCCTTATCAATCATTATCGCATCATTTATCAATCATTATCGCAATAACACAGAAGGCTTCAACATACGTTTGAGATTTCAAACAGATCACTGGTCTATTTTATTATGTGTTGTATAATCTCACTCTGATAAATCTCATGATCAGGATTTCTGAGTTTTCCATGAATCGCACCATCCACACCATCCACACAGACGGATGCGGCGTTCGCTTCCTTTTCATTTTCAGTATGATATGTAAAAGGTCATATTTTGGGAACTTTAAACTGTTCAAATGCTGAGATTCTCTCCGGAAGCAAAAGCAACTCCCTACAAGTTTCCACTGCCAAGTTCTGCAGAATGTCAGAGGTGTGCTGTAAGTCAGTTCGCGCCCCATGCTCATGCTGATGGTCTGTGTTGTGCCTATACACCACACGCGTTCAGAGCACAAAATGCACCAGTGGGTTGCAAAATAAGTCAAATCAACTGCAATACCGATCCTTTCGATACTCCTCCGATATCAACACTCTGTATTATTTCGGTACGTCCCTAATGCACATTATCCAACAAATATAAATAACTTTAGTCGAAATAATACATGAGTTAATTCAACAAAAATGATTGCATTTTCTAATCTAAAGCTAGGATAATTGTATAATAGTATATACATAACAATATTCAGCATATAACGATATAATAACGATGGAGCATTTGTTCATATCCGTACTCGCAACGAATGCTGAGTCTCTCTCTCTCTCTCTCTCTCTCTCTCTCTCTCCAAACACACTGATTACACAGCCGGTAGGAGGATGTTATCACTCCATCCAAACACTCACTCTATCCACTCGACAACACTCCATGCAAAAGGACGCAAAGTGTGAGGAACCCTGCTGAAAGCACGAAAACTCGGAGCTTAACGACCGCGGTGTAAATCTTTTTCGGAAGAGCAAACAGAGGCATTTCCGGAGCAAGCAGAGCTGTTTTCAGAGCATAAGCCTCGTTTCAGTGCCATGCATTTCCACGGAATCCCCTGATTCTTAAAGCTCGAGCAAGCAGCCGACACTAGACGCAGTTGCGCACTTGCGATATTTTGCGAATTTAAAATAAAAAAAAAGGACACACGTAGCATTTCGACATCTTTCAACACACCCCATTTTGCTTCCAGAGATACACACACGTACATATGCACACAGGATACACAGATAAGACAGTGACCATTACTACTCGTGCGTCCGCGCGCCCTTAAGAAAGCGTTACCGTACCGAGGGAAAGTTGCCGCGTGCGTGTGACGAGCTCGTGCGCTTCGGATCAAACTCCTTCCCCGGGCTCTCTGTCTGGATCACTCTCGATCTCAAAGCCCCCCTTCGTCCTCCTCCATGCGAGAAAAGGCTCGTATCTTCCGTTGGCAGCAAGGCAAAGACCGACCTGAGCGCGCTTCCTTTCTCTCCCTTCTTTCTTCCCTCGCTCCCTCCCCTCCTCTCCTATTTAAGCACCTCCAGCAGGTCCCCAGTTAGCAGCGCTCTCCGGCTCATCCAAGGAGCTGACAAGCCCGGTTAGGGAGAGGCAGCGCATGTTGCTCTAATGGACCTCATTAAGCTCTACTTACAGATGTTCTCTTAACATAATTGATCTGCAGCGAGTTGAGAGGACGGCGGCCTATTCCCCAGCCCCCAATTATGGCCCGGTAATTAGATCCCCAACCTCCAGCTCTCCGTATTCACCCTTCTAACATTCCGAAATATCAAAGTATCTCTTTCTCTCAAAGCAAAACCCTCCTGCCTCCCCCCCTCATCATCACCACTACCACCACCACCACCACCACCACCACCTCCTCCTCACCTCCGTGTATCCTCCTCCTCCCACTGCCTCCCCTCCCAAAGACTCCATTCCTCTGACAGTATTGACAGTCAGATCTGCTAACCTTTGTAGTGAAGCCAAACTTAGTAGTGCACTCACTCCAATTGACAGAGCTTAGTCTTCTTTTTCTCCCTGTCTCCCTCCATCTCTCGTTTTTCTCCCACTCTCTTTCTCTTTCACGTTCTCTCTTCTCCCCTCTGAAAAACCTTGGGAAAGCGTGAAGGGTGATGCGTGAGATGTAGGCCTACAGAAAAAGGCAGGAAGGGATAAAAGGAGGCCAGAAAAGAAGTAGAGAGAAAGAGAGCGAGTTTTACTTTTGATTAAAGGTGGTAATGATAACTTCTGTCAGGGGAGGGTCTTTTTTTTTGTAATGTCATTTCATCTTTTAATGATTCCTCTGATGGCAACTTTGAGGGTGGATGCAAAAAGAGAGGCGGGTGGTGTGAACGGTGTGAAGTGACGGCGGAGCGTTTAAAATGCCAATCAGAGCCTCTCGCATTACCCGTCTAATTAGGAGCATGCTAAAACCTGGAGCACTTAAGGGAATTGCAATGTTACACTTTTTTTCACTTAAAAGGCGAGACAGCTTCGTCACATAGAAGCACCGCAGATGCACTTGATGCCAATCATAACTATGCAGTTTTTTTTTTTCTTCCTGGAGCACAGGTTTGTGCTCAATTTTTGCATTTCAAATCTGACACACACACACACACACACACACACACACACACACACACACACACACACACACACACAACATATCTGAGTGTAAGCAGTCAACATTCAAAAACAACAAACCCTACATCTTAACATCTGTTTGGAGAATGTAAAACGGCGAGATTCAAGAACAGCAAGACAAATTGACTCTAATTACGTCTAAGTTTAAAGCAATCAACGTATACAAAGTGTAATGTACCCGTTAAAGGAATACTCTGGTGATATGCGTACATATCAGGGACAACAACTTCAACTGGTTTACCCGAAATGTATTTCTATTTATGATAGAAGCCTAAGGGCAAAATGCTGAATTTCATTAATAAATGTAAATAAAATATTAACTATAGGATGAAAATTAAAAACTACAACAAGCGGTCGTAAGCTAAGAGAGACCTAAGAGAAAGTCTTACTAAAGCTGTGGTTATTTATTGAACGCTGGGCCATGCAGTAAAACCTTTTCCAGCAACTAAGGTTTTGTGGCATCCATGTGGCATCAGGCATCGGGTTTACTTTGAGATAGCGGTGTTAAGATGGTGTTGGTAGTGTTGTTTGCTTTTAGCTTTTAGCTAGCAATGTTACACTAACGTGATTTCTTGTGAGTAATCATTTGTAATGCAAAACCAAAATTTTACTCTGAAACGTAGTCACATATCTAAAATTATACAGAATCTGGGTTTCATTTAAACATAAGGAATAAAATGTGTCCCTCCATCTCTCAGGGAACAAGGAAGACCTGCGTCGAGACTCTTCTCTGTTCTGGCACCGAGGTGGTGGAATGAACTTCATCTAGATGTCCGAACAGCTGAGTCACTGGCAGTCTTCAAACGACGTCTAAAGACTCACCTCTTCATAAAGTACTTAAGTTAGCATTTGCACGCACACACACACACACACACCAAAAAAAAAAAAAACAACAACCAACAGAGTTTTGGGCTGATGGTGTTCCTACTCTGTGTCCTAGTGAGCCAATATCAGAATGTATTTTTGATAGACTTCAAAGCACTATTGTAAGTCGCTCTGGATAAGGGCGTCTGCCAAATGCCATAAATGTAAATGTAAATGCTGTTATGGGAAAATAATCAACGTGGGGTGGCGTGGTACTGACCCAACATGAAGCACTATTCCGACTTTAAACTGCAAAAGAGGATCTTCTACATAAGCCACACTAGTTCGTGTTTATAAAAATGGAGTTATTCAGCTTTTTTTCTGCTACTTTACTTTATTTTTTTTAAGCGCTCAGCCAGATCCACCAAAATACTTTGCTAACCACCAAAAGGTGACCCCTGCTGTAGAGATTAGATTGAAAGAAAAGGAGTATTTATGTAACTGAGGCTTAAACGTGCCTATGCAGAGACAGTGTAGTGAAAAGTGTGAGGTGCTATTCCACTTGCCAAGAGACTCTGGGTGTTAGTATCCAGGTGTGATGCCATGTGTTGTTTTATTGTGTTGATTTATATCCCTCTCCTGCTGACTGAGGCCCTCTGCTGAGGCTCACTGGCATTTAAAAAAAAAAAAAAAAAGCCACAGGAGCCTGGCCCGTATTCCAATCATAACATATGTTGTACTTTTAATATCTGCAAACGAAAGCTTCCACAAATGAACTTTACCCCAACACACAGGCTACACACACTATTCCATCTTCCTGAAATTTCTCTCCTCCCAGAAGACACAGGGGTACAAGTGTGACTTTGCTCTAATGACCAGCAGAGCCTCTCCTCAGAGGGACATTTGATAATTGCTTCAGGTAGGTGACCCTCAAGTAGGGGCAAGGGATGCGTAGCTTTTAATGCCATCCTTCTCTCACAGTTTGCTCTCTCTCTCTCTCTCTCTCTCTCTCTCTCTCTCCACCCCGCTGACCAAATTTAGCTTTTGGCAGAAAGGCGTCTACTGTGAGTTACGGAGACTGTCTTTGACAAAGTCTGAAGGATCACCTTTAGTAATGGGTCTAGAGGGAGCCCTTTGGATTTAAAGAATATCCAGAGCACAGGAAATTGGGTCCTGCTATTACACAAGGAGGAATCGATGGAGATTACTTAATTCAACTGGCAATTCATTTGGACAGAACAAGCAAAGGCTAGTCCAAGTGTGAGAATATCTAAGCACAATGAGGCAATAAAGAAACTGGTGTTTGTGTATACCCTTGGGCAAGTAGGCAATCAAACCAGGATATGGCAAAGTTTTGGGAAAAGTTACAAAGTATATCCCAGATAATCATAATTTTCCATGGACCATGCTAAAACAAATCTAGTGTCAATATGACAATTCACTGTGATATACATCTATGTTATATTTCACATATTAAGCATATCTAAGCAACCTGTACCAGTCAGGAACATATAATGTGTCACATACTGTATGCTTCCTAAAATGGACACAGTGATGAAATATTTGTCATTTTCTTTGAAGAGTAAGATTACTGCCCACTCCGAAACTGATTAGGCTCAACACATCATATCTGCTTTTATCAGTGACCTACATAAGAGATTTGACTCAGCAGTGATCAAACTCCTGTTAAATTATGCCAGCATTGAGGCTATGTCTCTGAACTTCTATAATTTTGGTCCTGTTCATGATCAGTAAGAATTTTTGGTAAACTTGTCAACTGAAAATCTTTGATTCTCAGTAACTTATCACCTTTACCTGGTATAAGGTCAGCTTATGAAAACAGCAACATTACAAAGGTACGGAAGAGGGCACTTAGCACTCTCCTACGAACATGCTCAGCTCATCTGTAATGTTTGTTTAGTAGTTTTCTGTAGTTCGAAAGGACACAGTAAATTTCAAAGTGTTTATTTTTGTATAGCGCTTTTAACACCGGACATCGTCACAAAGCAGCTTTACAGAAATATATAAATTCATGATCTAAATTTTTTATTTATGAATTTATCCCTAATGAGTAAGGTGGTGAGGAAAAAACTCCCTGAGATGATATGAGGAAGAAACCTTGAGAGGAACCAGGCTCAAAAGGGAACCCATCCTCATCTGGGTGACACCGTATAGTGCGATTATAAACAATTCCCTTCTGTAACTGTATACTATATGGTCAAAAAGTGCAATTGTGTAACTATGAAATTCATTATAGTTTACACATGAAGTCTATTTTGTTGAACTTATCAACTGTTCACTGATGGAGACTCGAGTGCAAAACTCTCGTATACCTTTAGGCTGTCCATGTGGGGCCATAATCAGCAGCAGCGAGTCATTTCCAAGTGATGAGAACTCCAACCAGAAGTGAACCCTCCAGATCTGCTCCTTTACCTAAGAACACAATCATTCACAAAAGACTTGACTAAACAAGTATGTTCTCTGCCCCCAGCTGTAGCTCTCTCTGTTAGAGGTACCAACAAGTAGCCTGCACTTTTTGATTAAAGTAGGCATGACAAGTCATTGAAGACGAAAGGTTCGCTCAGGTACTGTGGCGCAAGACCGTTCAGTGCTTTATAGGCCAACTGTAGTATTTTATAATCAGTGCAAATTTTGATTGCGAGCCAATGCAGTGTGGATAAGATGTGATATGGTCATATTTTATGGTTCTAGTGAGGACTCCCACTGCTACATTCTGGACTAACTGGAGCTTGTTTATGCTCGTACTGGAGCATCCAGACAGTAAGGCATTACAGTAATCCAAACTAGAGGTAACAAAAGCATAAACTAATTTTTTCGCATTGTGTAGTGACACTATATTTCTTATTTTAGCAATATTTCTGAGATGAAAGAAAGCTATCCTAGTGATATTATCTTTATGAGCTTCAAATGAAAGACTGGAGTCAATAATCACACCAAGGTCTTTTACTGCTGCAGATGATGAAACAGAAAGGCCATCCAGAGACACTATGCAACCAGAAAGCTTACTTCTAACTGCATGTGGTCCTAGTACAAGTACAAATTTCAGTTTAATTTGATCAACTGGTATGGAACCTGTTATACAGAGTGCTTAGCCACAAATAACTGTGCTATGAGACTTGTGCTCATACTGTCTATCTCTGAATCTCTTGGAAAGTGAACATGTGCACCTCAGAATTGACTATATCAAGGACGCAGTGTTTGACTTTCGCATCCCTTGCTTTATGCTCAGATGATTTTGAAGATTTTGAGCCCCCTGTAAAAGGGAGCTGAGTAACACCTCACTTCTGGCAGTGGGACATGTGGGCCAGTATATGGAGTGGCTCTCTGCTAATTTGGTTTATATCATTTCTACAGAATCTGCCTTGTGAGCCTGGGTCACACTTTGGACCTTCTGCCAAAGAGACTGTAGATTGGAGGTTGCAGGTTTTGGAATCACAAAGTCACCATGCTCAGTCCATTGCTGTTCACTCTGCTGACTCATGACTGTGTAGCAACACACAGCTCAAATCACATCATCAAGTTCGCTGCATCATCAACCACCACATGTCTCATCAGCAAGAACGACGAGTCAGCATACAGAGAGGAGGTGCAGCGGCTAACGGACTGGTGCAGAGCCAACAAC
>CM074962.1:17077710-17091440 GCA_037577455.1 Pangasius macronema
CTGCCGGACCCGAGACTCGAACCCACCACCTTCAGGTTCACCTTCAGGTTACAAGTCCGACTCTCAGACCATTAGCCACGACTGCCCCCAGTAGTACTAGCTACAGGGCGAGGTTTATATTAATGCACTCGTTCTAACATAATAATAATAATAATACGTGTATGGTCGTAATCTAAGACTAATAATAAACAGATTTTTAAAATGTGTTTTTGTTTAATGAAGAAATTAATGATATGGTGAAGCTTTCTGTAAGGAAAACCTTATGTAACGTTTACGGAAGGAGTCTCCAGTGTCAGCGCTTTGTAACAGATAGAGATAATCTCGTTCATTCATCTCGTTGTAGAAATACAATGACAATAAATGCTATCTATCTATCTATCTATCTATCTATCTATCTATCTATCTATCTATCTATCTATCTATAAAGCTGCTCTTTAAGCTCTAGACTTTAAGCTGTTTTTGTGGTTTATCTTTAACAAGCTGCATTTTTTTTCCTGTTTTAACTTCAAAGGAAAGTGACATAATGACGGTCTAGAGCTGCCATAATGTAAGCGATAAAATGAGCTAAATTCGACAAAATTAAATGCAACTATAAAAGGACAAAAGTCAATATCATATCATATCATATCTCACCATTACAAGAATGATCAAGTTTAGGCTTAATTTACCACGAGATATTCTTTTTAAAGTTAGTGATATAGTGATATCAAAAGAGTTAATTTATAATGATAATGCCTTGAGGAGGCCTGTGGGTGGATCGGGCCCAGTCAAAGAAGAGAACTGCTGACACCGAACTTCTTTAATCATCCTAGTCCAAAATTAAGCTGGAAAGTAAAGTAATGCAAACAAAGAGTAAGCTCTCATCCCTGAAGAATTTAACCCACTTTTAACCATGACTATGCTATTCACTGAAGTCTAATATTATATCCCAGTGGCCCACTGCTGGGCCAATCGATAATGTATCCCAGAGTTCAATTTGAGAGCAATAGTGATTCTTCATAAAACACTTAATATTGCAGGCAGCCGTAGTTTGGATCCGGTGCATGATGGAATTATCGGACACCATAATCAGATGCTACAGCCTGAGTGGTCAGCGAGCACAGATATTCATGTGCTGGGAAGAGGGCTTAATATTGCTGGGAACATTAATGGAAGAGGAAAGGTGAGCAAATATCTGGTGAGATAGTATGGCCACTATCAAGCAGTTAAACGATTTCTGAATAAACCGCATGTCGGTAATGGAAGGAGCCCTGAGCAATTGCGAAAGTTCTGCTTTATTGACGATTTACATAGAAATTGCCTTATTTTAGATTTGATATGGACCTTTACTTTATACATTATTATCTACCACTCTGTCTCCTTTCTATAAGATGATATGGTTGTGATTGGAATTGCACACAATCAGCGCTGAAGAGCACCTTTACCGAATGAAGCGTTTCACAAGTTCAATGCCTAATGTTGTCATTAGGTGTTTAATTAAAAATGCTAGGTGTTTTAATCTGTGTAACCGCAAGGCCAATAATGGTGTGATAACGGTGAAACATAACAAAGCAAGACCGCATAATCCCTTATTGATAGAAACCTAATGGTAGATTTTGTTCTCACTTACTGCTAGAATGTTTGTGCAGCAAAGTCCAGAAGAGTAATTATTATTTCAGGAGAACAAATATCACCCCTTGGGCTCCAATTATTTTCATGCATTGTATCCTACTGCAACTGACGGGGCCTATTTTTTTCTTGAGGAATGGTTTTGCATTTCATCATCTTATTATCTTTCACCTTTTCCGCCTTTTCTTACACAGTGCAACCGTCGTGCATCAAACACGGAAATAATGAGAATTATTTATTACATTATTGAATATATATCTGATCTCTTTTTAATAAGACCAACTTCCTTTGGGGATTTCTGAGCTAATCCCTTAGCAGGGCATTCTGGATATGCTGAGCTAATGCCCTAATGATTAAAGGTACATAAGACTACATAAAGACTAAAATCAGCCTCATTGACATGAAATAACGAGGTAATAGATACTGTTGAAAGAATTTACATACTATATACAGAGACATGGCTGAAATGGAGATGAGGCTTTCTATTAAATTAGACATTTTTAGAGTAATTTGTCCTGAAAAAAACGATATTTTTAAAAGAGGCCATCTTCATTTGCCCTGAACCAAGCTCTCTAGATATTCAGCAAAGCAGGCCTCCAGAAGGCATTTGCTATGCAAAAGTCGTCATCGTCAAAGGCAACTTAAAGTATATACCAACTAATTGGCAGCAACATAAAAGGGGGAATTGAAAAATGACAGAAGACATGCTGCGTCCCAGCCCCCTTTTGAAATTTGTCGAAATGTTTTCCCATATAAAAGGGAAACAAAGCATTCGCTCGTTAATGATGAAAGAGTTGCCCAAGTCCCCTGTTGATTGACGATCACTGAGATGTATGACACCTCTCAACTTGTCATGGAGGAGTTATTTGTACTCAGCTGCGATCCGTTCTGTGAGGAGAGACCAGATGTCCCGTCTTAATTAGGCCTGCAGTGATGTTTTTAATGACTTCTACCCCATTACGGGCGGAGCGCACATTGGCGAGAATGAGAGACGAGCTCTGAATCTTCTTTCCTGTCGATGTGTGTGTGTGTGTGTTTACATGTGTGTGTGTGCATGCAGTTGATGCTCTTTGAGTAATTTCTTGACACATGGAAACTTACTAAAGAGAAGGAGACTCTAAGGGCTTGAGGAAAAGAGAAACTGAGAGCTAAGTCAACTGTGTAGAAATGCAGCTTCTCTGTTAATTCCCTTTTGGAACTCATTTCGTCGTCCGCCTCGCGTTCATGCGTTGCGTACGTATACACGTGTTGTGTAATGTGTTTAATTCATGGTGCATCGCTGAAAGAAAATAGGCCAGGGTAGTTGATGCTAGACATCTGCTCCTTAAACAGTAATATAATGTGCTCAGAAGGAATTTCGTTTCTCTCTCCTGGAAGGCTCAGGAGGTACACTGACACTTTCATACTACCTAAAAATCACAGATTCCGACTTCCTTCACAGACAACCGCAGACACGGAGAGCGGCGTCTGCTCCACAATTCCCACTCAGCCTGAGAGGTTTGTGCAAGGCAGTTGGGATGGTGAGAAGCAGATAAAATATGAACATGGCGTATTTTAAATTATATCTTCCCCTCTGATGTGTCAGTGGGATACATCTGGAGAGTAGTGTTTGAGGCTGTAAAGGTGTGAATAAGGCTATGTGTATTAGCACCTGCCCGATGCTGAGAGCATGCAAATCACTGCGAGGTAAAGACTGAAATAAGTTTCTCGAGAAACCATATTGCTTTGCTATAATGAGAGTATAAAATGTTATTAATATTTTAGAACAAGGCCTATTTTTCATTTCTGAAACCCACTGTGGGGCTTCTTTTCAAAGAGTTTCAGTCAAAACCCAATGGGAGATTCAATTGACTTTAATCTTGCATTCGTTTGAAAATTTGAGCCCATTAGTTAACTTTGCCTTTTCTATGCAGTTTTCATTGCATTTCAATGAAGCCGCTTTCCTGTGGTATTAAAATACTAATAGTTGCTTCAAATAGTAAATGAGGGGCAGAACGAGAGAGAGAGAGAGAGAGAGAGAGAGAGAGAGAGAGAGAGAGAGGCTGATCTAAAATATTTATATAAAACATCTGTGTTTTTATGGGAGTAAAAAACAGCCCATGCACAGGCCTTGGGGTAAAAGAAGAAAAAAAAATCCAATACGCAGCTGCAAGGTACAGAAATCAAATATTTATACCCTTTAGCGAATAATTTGTGGATTGAGATGCAACTGTTAAGCATTCCACACCAAGCCCGGCTCTCTGACAACATATCAATTGCGTCCAGGTGCTGGCGCTAATTGGCCGAATGCATTGTGGTTCACAGGCAAAGGGGAGGTCAGGGGACTGGCCGTAATCAAATAAAGAGAAGAGCTGAATAATTCTCTTTGAAGTGAGGCACACCTCGCGAGCAGGACCTGCTCTAATTGCTGGCACTCAGCACGTGGCCGTTCCCTGCTGCCTGAGAAGATGAAACTCACCTCCTCTCTCCACCTGTTCCACTCACCAGGGCCCTGCACGGACACATGCCTCTGGGAGAGGAGCTCAGAGCTCTGGCCACAATGCCAACTTCTCACCACCCAGTTCCTCTCAGCTCCCCTCACTTCAGCTTTCCGAGGATCCACAAACGTGCTTGTAAAAGCATAAACACTGTGAGGTAGCTTCTATATCACTAACACAATCATCATCGCATCCGACATTTCACATCTCAGTGAGGATGCCATGGAGTGCTTTGATCATGAACAAAACTCAGTAAGAAATGCTTTGAGTCTGACAGTGCCACCTGCCTTAAAGATCTCATTACCTACATTCGCTATACAGGAATCTAAATGTTGATCTCCATCTGTGTTTCAGTAAGACAACCAATATGTGAGAGCTGCTTGAAAAGAGGATTTTGATTTCCTTCAATTTCTCTTATACAAATAAAGAAAAGGTCCTCTTCTAGACTGTCTGGCCGATGTGCTGGCCTTGAATAAATGAATTATGTCCTTATGCTTTTCATCACCTGATAAACAGCTCGTCTTCGCACCCAGACTCCCCATTAATGAAAAAGTAGGTCAAGAGCAGGGGATTTAAAAGGCACAGCCAAGACACCTCTTCTCTCTGCTCCTCTGATGCCTTTTAAAAAAAAAAACCTGCAGAGTAGCAACTCAGCCCAGCGGTTTATCACACTCCTAACTCAGCAGTGGCTCCAGTTAAATACACGTGAGCATCAAAGGGTGCAAGTGAAGCATGTTATTTTGGATAGACTTTTGGGCTATTGTTGGTTGAGACACAGTTTATAAGCATGAAGGAAGAGTTGAGTTGCTCACAGGGTTCTAAAGTTGTACATTAAGGTGTTAGCAAGAGTATAGCAAGACATCATCATTACTTGATCTATTGATTAATTTAGCTGAATAACACATTCCCTTCCTTAACGTGGTATTGTTCATGAGTTTTTTGTGTATAATTTGTGTTTCCGTTGTTTGCAGAGAAGTAGAAAGCCTGGGCCATCCTGGTTAGAGTTGGTTATAATGGGACATAAAGTAGCAGCCAATGAACAGGATTTAGAACATAGAGGGTGTTTTAATAATTGGCCCAAATACTCGAGTCTGTACCTAGGATCTAGGTCCATTTAGAGGTACTGTGGCAAAAGTTTACTAGAAACTACGTTCAGCCTCACCCACAGCTCATGGAACATCCCGCACATTTTGTACACTTTTCTGGCCATGAGCTTCAGAATCTTGAATTTTCAGCACTGATACATGAGCTCACAGATGCCCACAAATTGCTATTGTAGCTCCGATTCACAGGGGAGAAAGTAACAGCATCCGTCCCACCCAGACAGCGCAACCAGTTTTCCTCTTTCAGATTCCCAGCCATGGATAACTGTAGAATTGTGAGACCAGCATGTTCAGGTGGGCCAGAGATTTTCTGGAATCCACCTAGTTCTACACTCCCTTTTAGACTCAGCAAAATGAACAGAAATGATTTTTAAAATAGCCAAAGAGTGACATCGAGAGCAAGATCCAAATGCTGCAAGATGCTACAACTGATATATACACCGATCAGCCATAACCACAAAACCACCTGCCTAATATTGTGTAGGTCTCCAGTGTGTCAAGAAAACAGCTCTGACCCATTGAGGCTTGGACTACACTGTGAAGGTGCTGTGGTATCTGACATCAAGACATTAGCAGCAGCATTAGCAACAGAGCCTTTAAGTCCTGTAAGTTGTGAGGTGGGGCCTCCATGGGTTGGACTTGGTTGTCCAGCACGTCCCATAGATGCTCGATCGGATTGATAGCTGGGGAGTTTGGAGTTCAAGGAACACCTTGAACACTTTGTCATGCTCCTCAAACCATTCCTGAACAATTTTGCAGTGAGGCAGGGCGCATTATCCTGCTGAAAGAGGCCACTGCCATTAGGGAATACCTTTGCCATGAAGTGGTGAACTTGGTCTGGAACAATGTTTAGGTAGGTGGTACGTGTCAGATTAACATCCATGTGAATGCCAGGACCCGAGGTTTCCCAGCAAAACATTGCCCAGAGCATCACACTGCCTCTGTCAGCTTGCCCTCTTCCCATAGTGCATCCTGGTGCCATCTCTACCCCAGGTAAGCAACGCACACGCACCCGGCCGTTCACATGATGTAAAAGAAAATTTGATTCATCCGACCAGGCCACCTTCTTCCATTGCTCCTGTTCTGATGCTCACGTGCCCATTGTAGGCACTTTCGGGGTGGATAGGGGTCAGCATGGGCGCTGCTGCTCCGCAGATAAACATTAGACTAAAGCAACCAGGTTACTTTCAAGAGAACCAGAGTGAACCGGTTGCAGTGAAAATGCAAATCAAACCTGATTTGACCCAACTGCAGGAATCTCATGTATCTCAGAAGTACAGTATATTCTGCATAACTGGATAATAAAGACAAAAAAGAAATACCGAAGACAGTTTACAAAAATATTGATTAAACAATTTAATTATGCTATTACATTTTATTTTCATATTTAGTATCGTTTTAGTGTACTCCTTGCTTGGGTAATTTTGGAGATTTTGACTGAAGATTTCTCCAGCCTCTCGCCTTTCTCGCTTTCCTTCTTGCCTCTCAATCAATGTTTTTTTTTTTACCTTTGGCCAATTAATTCAGATGCAGTGTGAAACTGAATTGGGCCAATTAGGAAAAAAGTATCAATTTCACTCTGATTTGGACTAGGCAAATGGACTGACAGGTGAGAAAGTGGCCAGCATGCAAAATCCCCCAGGAACCAGTTTCATAGTGCATTTCAGGTGCCTACAATTACCTTATGTGTCGAGGTTACTGGAGGAGACACTGATAGTCTATAAGCTTTTGCAGGAACCTCTAAATACATCACTGTGGTCCACCTCCACCAATTACATTTACATTTACAGCATTTGGCAGACACCCTTATCCAGAGCGACTTACAATTAACTCATTTATACAACTGAGCAGTTGAGGGTTAAGGGCCTTGCGTAAGGGCCCAGCAGTGGCAGCTTGGCGGTGCTGGGGATCGAACTCATGACCTTCCAATTAGGAGTCCAACGTCTTAACCACTGAGCTCCCACTTCCCAATTCTTCTGGAGGAACCTTTTTGGAATGACCAATTTGTTGATGCAAGGACCAACCATGAGAACCATAACTGTGTTGGGATTTGCTTGCCTGAATATGAAATTTCCTTCAGTATATACAGTACAATATATTCAAACGTCTTAGGAACATCCAAAGAAATGCTGTAGAGCTAAGATGCCTTCAAAAATAATGAAATTACATGTTTAAAAAATTCTATAAATAGCAGTAAACAGTAATAAATGAAACAAAGTCAATATTTTGTGCGACGACCCTTTGCTTTTAAAAAAAAATTCAGTAATCGCAGATACAGTGTGTGCAGGTTTATAAGGAAATGAGCTGTAAGTGTTACTGAGCATCTTGCAGAAGCANCGACTCGCTTCTTATTTCTGCAGCGAAACCAAAAGCCTTCATTCTGTTTTTATCTGAAAAGCGTCTCTTATCTTACGCAATCTGCTGCTTTCTTTACTGACACACAAACATTTTTCTGTAGCATTTAATTTTATGCTGGCAAAATGTTTTTGTACTGGCTCGATAATGTAGAAGCCATAAAATAAAAATCTCTAACATATTTTCTACAAAAAAAGGGGTGCCTAAGACTTTTGCACAGTACTGTAGGTTTACCAGAAAGATTTCATAAATACTAAACCACTTTGAATGTTTAATGCACTTGAACCCAGTTTTGTTGGTTCAACCTGACTTTTGGCCCCAGTTCAGATTACTGAAGATCACCTGTGTGCAGTTCACACCTACAAAGTTATCAGAACTTTCTTTTTCCTGGGACAGGAGCTTTCAGCTTTGTCTAGACTAATGCCTTTAAAGACAAGCATTCTCCTTAGACTTTCGGATGCATTCAAACGTGTATTTTATGAACATATTACTACTTAAGCTACAGTATGTTATGTGCTAATGAGTGTTAGACAGCTAGCCCCAGGCAGTATTGTATTTAAGTATTTGGACAATGACTGAGGTTTTTGTGATTTTGCTTTTATACTCCACCACAATGGATCTGAAATAAAACAATCAAGATGTGATGGAAGTGTAGACTTTCAGCTTTATTCCACAAAAATATGGCATTTAGCATTTAGGAATTACAGCCATTTTCAGCAAAGTGCCTCCATTTTCAGGGGCTCAAANATTTGGCAGCTGTTCGACTGGAGCTACCAATATGAAGTCCAAGGAGATCTCCATGCAAGTGAAGGAGGCCATCATTATGTAGCTGAAAAAGTTAATCCTGGCTCTGATAGAAAGGTGACAGAACACACGGAGCATCGCAGCTTGCTACAGACTGGTCAGAGTGCCCATGCTGACCCAAACCGATTTTACTCTTAATGAAATTGCTGTCCACCATTGAAAGCAATACAGTGGGCACATGAGCATCAGAACTGGACTATGGAGTAATGGAAGAAGGTGGCCTGGTCTGATGGCCGGGTGCGTGTACATCGCTTACTTGGGGAAGAGATGGCACCAGGATGCACTATGGGAAGAAGACATGCCAGTGATGCTCTCTCTGCCACACTGCAAAAAATGTTCAGGAATAGTTTAACAGCTCAAAGTGTTGAATTGGCCTCCAAATTCCCCAGATCTCAATCCGAACGAGCATCTGTGGGACGTGCTGGACAAACAAGTCCAATCCATGGAGGCTCCACCTCACAACTTACAGGACTTAAAGGATCTGCTGCTAATGTCTTGGTGCCAGATACCACAGCACACCTTCAGGGATCTTGTGGATAAATGCCTCAATGGGTCAGAGCTGTTTTGGTGGCACAAGGGGACCAACACACACACCCTGACAGACAAACATTGATGAATGCACCAAACCAATTTCAAAGATTTCATTCTCAATTTTACACCAAGCTCATTGGTCAAAAGATTGTGTTGCAGCATTCACAAAGGAGCAGCTAATTGCTAATTGAGTATTTCCCAACTAAAATAAATAAACTAAAATAAATGTTGAGATACAGTACACACACACACACACACACACACACACACACACACACACACACACACACATATATATACATTTCCTGAGGAACAGGTATGGTTTAAAATGTTTGCTGGAGATTCGCCAAAGATTTTGACAAACTCCTTTATCCCACTGGGCTTTGTGTTGGCACCTCCACCAAGAGAAGTTCCCTGTACTGTGTGTACTCTGTGAATAAAGATTCTTATTTTAACAAAGGTTCTGATTTTATAGTATGATTTCCCAACTGTGTATAATGGCATGGCTTTGAGCTACCTGATTTCCTCACTGCTGCAATCAGGCTACATTTTCTTCCATCACTTTCCTTCATTGTGCTAATCGTGGAAGTCAGCCTGTTTCTACGCAACAAGCCCCCATATTCATCTTATGCATTACCAGGTTCCTGTCCACCGGTTATGCTTTGTATTCATTCTCTGGCTGTCTCTGGTTGCGTAAAACAGGCAAAGCAATGACACATGTGGAACCTAATACTTTAATAAGCAGGAAATATGTGTTTGAAAATTCCTCAGGAGCCAAGTCAGGTTTGGAGCATTAGAGTACCCTCAAATGGGGTGGCAGTGTGGTTGTGTAGTGTGTGATGTGATGTGAGCTATTCCATCCACATGGTGTTAAACCTGCAGGCCTGACAGACCTGAGGGAGAAGGAGATGAGGCTCTGTTAGGACAGAATTACCGCATGGGGTCTGTATCGAAGCCTGGCCATCTTGGCACTATCCCTGTCTGCATCCAATTTCAGTGTGAACGCTTACTGTTAAACCTCCATCAAACAGACATGAGCCGGCACAAAGGAAAACCTCATCTCCACGGGAAACTAATCCGTCGGTGTGCGCTCTAAGCCTGTCAGGGTTTTTTTTTTCCATTAAAAGAAGTCATCACTCATTTTTGCCAAAGATTAAAAGTGTGGTTAAATTGAGAAAATCCGCTTAGAAAATATTTCTGAATTTAAATTTGGACAGAGCAGCAAGGAGGCTTGGAGGAAGAGGCATGGGACAGAGCAGTGTGGAAGAGAAGATAAATTAAAAATATGTACATGTTTGTTTCTGGGACCCCTCCTTTCTTTTGCCAACTTCAGTGAGTGAAGAACAAACAGAGGCAGGTCCACAGCATTACCTTATTTCAAACATGAGAGGCCCCTCAGTGGCGAGTAGTGCGGAAGAGACGCGCATGTGAAACGTGTTCTCCTTCTCTTTAATTGCATCGCCACTGGCAACAAGGTGTCTGAACACGGTGGAGGGGGGTTACTGACAGTTAAAATGCAGACTGGGTCAATATGCCATTCTTGAATCTACCATGCAACACGTCTCCCCTGCCGGTAATACATTTTGCTCCTGATACAGTAAGTAGGCCATAACCTCTAATTAATTACAATTCTCTCAACAGGGAGGCAAGAAATTGCTTTCGTTATTGTAGCCCACCTTACAGATTTAAAGCCATTCGTTCACATGTGCGTGCTGAAATAAAAAAAAACCTACTCAGGATGAGTTTGAAAGTGGGCTTTTTTGACACATTTCTTTTTCTTATTGGTGCAGCATGTTTCTCTGGGGGCAATAAGTACAGATGACTTAAAACAGGCTGAGAGGGATAGTACATGGTCAGAGAGAATGAAAGAAAGACACACAGAGCTAGAGAAAGCTGAGCTAATCGCTGTAGAGGGCTCTGACTAGGGCTCATCCTCTAGCTGCCATTGTTACTGGCCTTGCTGGCCTACGCTGAACTCCTTAGTTGGTAATTATGTCAGCTCCAGCCTAAATGATTAATTATTTATTTTGCCGGCCTGCAGCCGGAGAGACAGCTGCCCCTGGAGTGGTCATTAATGTGCTATCTGGCCGAGCAGGGTGCGCCTCCTATGATCCCGACCCAATCTCAGATCCTAATCCAAGGAGGAAGGGGGCTGCGGGCCAGGATTTGGCTGCCTAGCTATCTCTCTCTCTATAATTGATAGGTTTTAGGTGATTATACGCTTCACGTGATTAAGATCTATAACGACGTATTGATTCGACTGTACTGGGATTCGACCAGGAGGTGTGAGACACCCACGGCTCCTCCCTTCCTCTCCTCCCTCCTGTGCTCTCCCTCTCTCTCCCTCTCTCTCTCTCTCTCTCTTTCTTCCAAGGGATGACATTTTGATGTCTGACATTAGATAAAAGTATGTGTGTCTGAGTGCATTCATCTCCCTGTGTACCACAAACCTGTAGATGAAAGACACGAATGTTGTTTGAGTTAACACGTACATACATATTTACGGTGCATATTCCTGCTTACATGCACGTCTGTCAATAAAGTGGATCAGAAGAGAAGCTGGATTGGATCGTGAAGGTTAGACTGAGGACCCACCCTGTAGGTGGGTGATTATTAATTATGATAACTGGAGGTGCTGATTTAATCCTGCAGTTGAAAGACTGCGGGACGTGAGAATATCCGGGTTTGCTGACATGAAGGCAAACAACAACGGGACAGAAAGGTTGATTAAAACTCAGCATGAACATTTTGTTTTTAAATACATGTGACCATCAGGAATGTAGACAATCTGTATGACAGAAGTAACATCCAGGAAAAGCCGAAAACATATTAGGTGACGGGCGGCGTGGTGGCACAGCGGGGTGCGTTGCTCCAGGGTCCCTGCTTCGGTCCTGAGCTTGGATTACTGTCTGTGTTGTATTTTGCAAGTTCTCCCTGAGTCTGTCTGGGTTTCCTCTGGGTCCTCCAGTTTTCTCCCACTGTCTAAAAAGTAGGTGGATTGGCTACGCTAAATTCCTAAATTCCCCTGTGAGTGCCTGGTGCCCTGTGATGCCCTCGCATCCCATCCAGGGTGTCTTACTGCTTCAAGCCCAGTGTTCCCAGGATAAAACTGAAGATGATGATAATATGATATTAGGTAACGAGAAAATCATATGTAATTTCCTCAGGACTATTAAACAGTATACTCTAACCAATGGAAAAAGAAAATCAATAAACAAAAAAAGCTGCTGAAAATGCGCTAGAAGTACTCTTATAAAATGCTGCATATCCATACAGACACAAGCTGACAAGGGCCTAGAGGCTGAGTTAGTTAAGAGAGGCTCAATCCATCTTTCCACCATCTTAAACTCAATATATGATGCGGCTTTTCATATCACTCAATTTGCCACCCCTGCTGTTGACTAGACATTTGAGAATCTATCCTTCTCAGTAATAAACTCCATGCAGGAGGCAAAAGGAATGTGTATGTGTGTGTGAGAGAGAGATAGAGACGGAGAGAGGTATTAAAGAAAAGCAGACTGAAGCACTTCTAGCTCATTCTTGCATTATGGTGCATTTCCATTTTTTTTTCTTCCACCTCGGTCTTAATCTCCACTGAATGACTGTCATCACCCTGCGGCAGTAATTAGGAATGGACTCTGGACAACAACAGACGAGTCGGCCTAGCTCGTCTCGAGCAGCAAATTACCTTTAGCTTATGGTAAGCAATATTCCGTGCCAGGCAACTTTTACTGCTGATTAGCAATTAGCCCAAACTACTGGCAGCCGAAGAGCTAATGTTTAATTTGCTTCTCTAATGATATACGCTGGTCTGGCATATGCAGACTGGGAGAGGAAGAACAGGGGGGTTGAGCTTCAGGGGGTTTCAAACGTATGGATTTCTTCTTAATTCCTTTTCATTTGCAGCCTGACAGGCCTGCAGGTAGGAAAGACAGGGAATTTCTTAGAGATTAGTAATGGATGTTCCTCAATGAGAAGCAACTAATGAGCATTAAAGCTTCTCTTCTGGACTTAGAAAAACACATAACTTATGTTTACTCAGTTATAAATCTTAACAGTTTCTCTACATCATTAATGAAATGACTTCAAAGGAAAAACAAAGAAGGGTTTCTCAATGTTTCTTTGGTTAATTAAGCGTTCTTAGCTTTCTAATGAGGTTCTGTAGTTCTATGTGGAACCCCCTCTAATGGGACTTTCTGCTGTTGTGGATGGTCCCACATGGATACCCTAAAGATTTGCAATTTCCAAAAACCAGTTTATGCCCAAGACTCACCCTTTCCTCCAGCGGATAAAGTCACTCGACGTAAGAACTGTAAAGACTCATCCCAGGACATTTATTCCCAATATGCTCATACAGACTCTCCTTTTGATAGGTTTAGGCTTAGTTTAGTTCCAGTCAAGGAGAAATCTTAATGCTACAGCATACAAAAAACATTCTAGACAATTCTGTGCTTCCAACTTTGTGGCAATAGTTTAGGAAAGACCCACATGTAACTGTGATGGTCAGGCGTCAATCAATATATTGATTTTTAAAGGGTGCTATACAAGTAAAAATTGATTTCTTTAATGGTTCCTTCACAACAAAAACACTTTAGGGTTCTAGATTTAAGCATTTCTTCTACGAGTGTAGTGTGGTGGAACCTGTGCAAAGTACAGCAAGGTAAGCAAACCGAAGCGTCATTAGGTTTCACAATTTTACCCTGAACAACGTTTTTATTTTATTATTTTTTTTTTTTACCAATTTATCTACCAATGTTGCAAACATTTTTCATGTCTGTACTTCTTCTTCTTCTTCTTCTTTGGGCTTTTCCCTTCAGGGGTCTCCACAGCGAATCATCGCTCTCCACCTATC
>CM074962.1:17103683-17115013 GCA_037577455.1 Pangasius macronema
GATGATTCGCTGCCTATAGATACCTAATACCTTGCTATGTGAGGGTGAGTTCCTCACACGGTAAATCTCATGCTTGTTGGTGGATAGCTACATTTCCTAAAATGTAGAAATGGACATAAACTGAATCATTTCAGTTTGTAATCAGTGTCTGGTGAAAGTGTGAAGTTGTAATCGGTGACTGAAATACTAGAAATGTAATTGTGAGTGACAGAAACATATTTCAGTTTGGGAAAAGCCACGTCTTAATTTCACCACGTGAACGGTTTTCCCAAACCGCCGCACATACAGTATGCCTGGCACATGATACACCAGACTGAGCCGACTGCAGCCACTAAGCCCACAATCCAACTTCGCCAAGCCTTTTCTCCAGACTCTTCCAGTTTCATTTTCAGTTAGAAACAAACATATGTCTAGATTATTAAATATTGGGAAATATGGTCAATCCAAAACTTTGATTTGATTTGTAACACAGTGAAGCACAGCCTGGTGAATGTGAAGGCATATACTCTTCTCATGAGATGTTCACTGACCATCTTTAGCTAGACTAATAAGTCTGAGTCATTTGTTTGTTTTTTACTGCACTTCCTCCATGTTTCACAGAAATGGTGGTGTTTTTTATAATTGTCTATCCTTACTCTTCTCCTGCTAACCCATCTTGATGTTCAGAAATGTTTCCTTTCAATTGTTGCGCTTTTAGCTTTACTTTAGTTTTGCATTTAGTTTACATTCTTTGACAACAGAACATTTTCCGTCCTTAGAAAACGGCGCAGCTTTTGTAATTCTGCCAGTAAAGTCTCCTGCTGTTCCTGAAACATTGCGCCTGCTGATTCTTAACTACACAAACATCTTATATCAAAATACCTAAAATTGTTAGTTTTGTTATTCCGACCTACGGTGCTGGTTTGACATCCTCTTTGTCGGCTTCAAGCGAGCTTCACTTGCTTTTCTTTCCTAGATAGCTCTCAAATCTAAAGCGCTCCGACAATCAGAGTGACGTCAAGTTAAACTTTATAAAAGTGCAATAACACAAGAGCTGTCGGAATGATTTGGCGTACTGTACGGGCTTTGAGATATCAGGATGGTTAGGAGCTTGACATGCAGTATGTCTGTGGAAATGATGTGTTCTAAGGGCTATGAATTCTTATGAGCTGTAATAGAAAACACAGAATAAGAAGGAAAGACGGTGTGCAGTATGCTTTTATTGCTAGGCCTTCTGATTTTAAAAACAAGAACAATGGAAGAAATCGAAGCAGAAGCAACGTTTCGGAGAGAGATGTTTGAAAACCAAATGATATAGTGAATAAATACGCTGATCATGATGATGGCTGAACACAACTGCATCAAAATAATTCAAAACAGGTTATGTATGGTCTTAATGAAAACCGGCAAACAGTTCAGTGCTTCTTCTTCTTCTTTTGTAAGGAACTACATCGACATTCTTGTGTCAGGTTTGTGGGCTTTCGGTCAATTGGTCACAGTATTTCAAATGAAGAGCCTCAGAAACACCAAGCAGCAATCCTGAAGATGATAATGAGGACACTTTAAAAATTACGGTCATGAATGTGACAAATACAAACAACAACCAGGTATAATGTCTGTTTCTATTTGCATTACTTTAAGAGAAAATCTAATATTAATATCAATCATAACATTCAATAAAATTGAAGCAAACAACAGTGTTACAGACTTCTGATTGGTGTTTCCTCATGGCCAGTGCTTACAGGAGAGGCATTGGACCCATGAGACCCTGAACAGGAGAATGTGATTACTGAAGATGAATGAATGAATGAATGAATGAATGAATGAATGAAAGAATGAATGAATGAATGAATGAAAGAATGAATGAAGAGAAGAGGATGTTTTTTTCCTTTCAAGGTTCCTTCCCCATGTGGTCTCAGGGAATTTTCCTTCTACTACTATCACCTATGGATCTAGATTTTTAACCTGATTGCTCTAAAAACTGAACTGAACCTTACAACATATTGTTTCCATATCAAAGAGGATTACAAGCGCAACCACTTCAACAAGTACAGAACCCCTAATCATCCCAAAAATCTTTTGTTCTTAAAAGTATTCCTAAAGATCCCATTCCTTACTGCTCTGCAAATCCAACAGTAGGCCCTCTCTTACTTTGGTACAAACAAAAGACACAAGCTTTAACAATCCCCACTTTGCTTTGCGGTTATCAGTTTGATTTGTAAGGTGCTTTTGTCTGTCTTCCTGACAGGTTGTGGTTGTCGCTACACTTGTAAACGCTTGCGATGGCCTTCCAAAACGTTGCATTGTTTACCAAATGCAATCTCACCTGTCCTGCTGGTGAGGGGAAGCACACGGGGCAAATTGCCTGGAAAGCTGCAGTCCGATTTGAATTGTCAATGCGGCCCTCTTCTATCAGACTCATACAGAGAGCACTTTGGCTCTGATAGTGCGAAGACAGATTTCATCAGGTCCTTATCTGTTACAACCTGCATTGCAGGCAATTGGATTCAATACTGCCCAATAATGGTGTTATTTTTTAAACATTAGGTTCTCTGGGTTTTCTGCACTGGTCAGCAGTGGGGTATATGAGAATAAAAAAAAAAAAAGCATATAAAAAGAGACCAGCTTCTGTCTTCGTTTCACCCCTCCTGCTGTCCAGTGTCATGAATAGTGTATTATTCTGATCTTTTCCCTGACTTCCATGGGAAAAGGTAATTTTATCTTGTAAAAGATGTATTTTTCTCTGCACTGCCCTGTGCTTAGGGTGGTGTCCTTCCTGCAGGGAGGGGACTCGATTTCCGCTATGCACTGACACATCATGAACGCCACATTTGCTAAACTTTCAGCTAAATACGTGACTGAATACTGACCACAGGGACTAGTTTACGGCTACAGATCAGACAGTTTGAAGTGGTTCTGCTTCGTTTTGGAGAGTCGCGTTACTAGGTTTGATTTACTCTAAAGAGTTAGGAGCTTCTTCGTCCATTCACTTTAAACATTGTTTTCATTGTGAACTTATTTTTTGAACCATGTCCGAACCTCAGTTTGCTATTCAGACCAAAGAGGGTAAATAAAAATGAGAAATCTATGAAAGTCTGTCAAAACAGTCTGTCGCTTTCTGACCTAAGATTTCTAGCCCTGTAGCTAATCTCTGGCCCAAATAGCTTCCTTCAGCTAAATAATTGACATAAATGCACGTGATTGGATAAAGCACAACAGAGGACCTGCTACCGAATCTACACTGCTTTGTCCTTAGAACACTGCAGTCATTTTATTATGCTTATCAGCTCTGTTGTATTTTTTTCCGAGCACTTAGTCCAGTCTGCTGAAATACTGCGCACCAGTCCACAACCCCTGGTCTGAAGCGCCGTTAATATCAGCGCTGACTATTACAGTTGGCTATAATATTCCTAAAGCCAATTATTATATCTTCTACATGCCAGCATTCACTGAAATGGCAGTATCGCTGCAGTATCAGTGTTAGTCCAACAGTTCTGTCATTTCCCCACTGCATGGTAATTAGATTAGGCCTCATCTTGAGGGTAGCGGGAAAGCATTAACTTTAATTAAGATACACTCATTTGCAATCTTATTAACAAGGATGAAATGAACTGGTAGAGTCTTCTCAAAATAAAAAGCGAAAAAAAAAAGGCAAATGTTGTTTGTGATTAAGCGTTGAAACAAACTTATCTGGAGAACTATTAATTAAGATTAGGGCAATAATTTGCACAGATTACAGACTCCACTGCAGATCCACCACAACTCCGCATCCTAGTCCAGTCTGGACGTTACAGCGATCACACTCACCTGATTACTGAGCATTCCTGTTCCCTGGGTCGATGCCATCATTTCCGTGTTCTTATAACATTCTGCAAGGTTTTACCACATTTCTTTGCAACTCTGAACAACTGACCAAAATCCTGCCAATGGTTTTTATAGCCTCCTTATTTGGATTATTATTTTTTAAATTTTTTTTTTAACTCCCACTTCATGACCTTCCCAGATTCCCAGACTTCCTTTCCATGCAGCAAATTGGTGTTGGAAAACTCTCCCATCTGCAATTCTTTGCTTGGTGATGAGACATAAAATTCTGCTATGATTTGTCATCATTATTAAGCACAGCATTTAAGTCAGAGTTTTCATCTTTTGCCTGAGCCATGTGTTTTATTTCCCCAAAGTCTGGTTCACGCTGGTATCAACTCGAACAATGTGTGCATCTGCTCTGAGTCTGAGTTTGAATAAAGCGGGTAAAACTCCGACTTTAAGAAAAGGCTTTTGACTACTTTCATGACTTGGAATGGATCAGAGCCGTCACAAAACTCTATCTTATTTACATTTTCCTTTTTCTCCCTCCCCCCTCAAACACACACACACACACACACGCACACACACACACACACGCACACGCACACGCACACATATGCCGTGCTGTTCCAGGAAAGTGAGGGAGAATAAAAACAGAGTGAAAATGAAAGAGTGTGTTTCAATGCCAAGGTGCCGGGGCCCTCTTTTAAGCAGTAAATGTTCTGACAGGGGAGAAGAGAAGGCGATAATGAGAGCTGAGCTTCTTTCCAAGATGGCTGTATTGTTTTAATTGTTAGAGCTGTGAAATGGAGGGAAGGGAAGAAAGGGAGAGAGAGAGAGNGAGAGAGAGAATGAAAAAGAGTGAGAGAAAGTCTCAGAGCCAGTATTTAAAAAAAGAACAAACTTGGCTTTTTCCAGGCAATGTGTTGGAGCAATTATGTACAAACCCTGTAATTATGCATATCTTTTGGAAACATGTAAAGCTGTATGGAAATGAGACTGGGCCGCTTTAACTCCACACTGAGCACCCCCCACTGGCTGCACATTGTCTGAGATTTTAGGCACTTTTAGAAAAGTAATGGGGAGTTTAAGTTGGCATACAAGTGTGTGAGTGTGTGTTTGAGGTGTGTGTGTGTGTGTGTGTGTGCACGTGTGTACTTTTGAGCATTGGTAGGGGGCATTAGGTTGTTTACTATCGGCAATACTAAGAAACATCTAGCAAAACACTCTTGGCACGTACACTCCTGTCTTTACACCTCCCCCAACTTCCCTCCACACTCTTCCTCCTCCCACCCTCTCTCTCTCTCTCTCTCTCTCTCTCTCTCTCTCTCTCTCTCTCTCTGCATGTACTAAGGCCCACCCTTAATTAAGTCTGTTGGGGTTTCAAAATGTTGAATCTTGTTTAAAGACCATCTCAGCACATTTGGAGGCCCACATGCATGCATGGTAATCAGGCCGTTTGGGCGCCGGGTGCAAATCTTATTTTCAGGCTGATTTTATTTTTATACAACCTCTTGTGCTTATTGCTTATTGCTTTTTTCTTGTATATGTGTGTATATGGGATGGGTGGGGTGTGTGATGGGGAGTGTGTGTGTGTGTGTGTGTGTGTGTGTGTGTGTGTGCATATACCGTCGCCAAGTACGTCCCCACTCCTCTTTAGTGCTTCTCTTCTTCACAGTTACCTCTGCTTAATCTTATTAGAGTGAAATTCAATTACTTTTATCAAGGTTATTTCATACATGATAGATGCAGCCAGTGCACGGCTTAATTAGGGCCCAGTAAAAGCAGGCGTTTTGCATCATCCCGCTGTTCCTACACATATAATTGAGCTCGGCTCTTTCTTCCAGGAGAATGGCTTGGCCAAAATGGTGACAATGCACCACGTAACAGCTCTATGAGAACAGAATAATGGGGAAATTATTACGGTTCAGCAGGAGCTAAGCACCTGTTACTGCACTTCATTTTGAAGTCCACGCTGACATTTAAATTTTTTCATTTTCAACATTGATAGCAAGTTACCAGAGGGGATCACAAGGCAGGAACCAAATAAAGGCTATTTAAATGCTTGCAAAGTGGCAAGATTAAAATCGAATAAGTGCAGACTGCCCCTCTCTCTCTCTCTCTCTCCCCTCTCTCTCTCTCTCTTTCTTCGTCTTTCCTGTTTTTCTTCTTTCCCTCCCCTTTTCTGCTTCACTGGATGAGCGCCCCTCCCGTCCTCCCCAATTATCCCTGGATGAAATTTTTTTGATTGAAGCAGGATAATTGTGTAATTATCTGGGTGAAATGGGAAGTCTAATGTGTTAAAGTGTGATTTTTTTTTTTTTAAACTGTGGTGTGACTGGAGTCGAAGCACGAAGCCATTGTGGCTTGACTCAGCTGCCTGTGAGGATGCAGCCTGACCAGCTAAATGAATAAATATAAAGATAAGAGGGATACAAACTGTTATAAAGTGGTGAGAATAGTAAGGGGATTCGGGAAGTCAAAGCTAAATCAATCTAAATATCTGGAACAGTTCCTACTGGGAGTTAATGGAGGATTTTGCACTTGACCTGTGAGGTCAAGTGTAGTAACTTCGCTCTATTCTATTCTATTACAAAGGCAAATCATAGTATCAGTAAGTTTCCCCCCACTGCTCTTGTCTATCATGTGCCTCCTCCGAGCCATGTGAAGCCAGCCACCACATCTTTCAAACTGTTACTCATACAAAGAGCAGCGTAACCAGCTCAGAGGCTGTTAACTGCCCTTTTCCGCATACATGAGCTCTCAGATGCCAGCGATTGGTTAGCGTTGGTCTGATTAAGAGGGTAGAGACAGAAATGCCGTCCCTCCCACCCAGAGACCACAGATGGCCGTGGCATTGTTTGGATTTGAACGTGCGATCATCTGAGGATTTGAAGAAGTGCGACTACTTTTATGTTGCACCACCTGGGGCCGGGCTATCACAGAGGTCACAGAGGTTTTACAGCCAGAAAAAGCAAAAAAAAAGCAGACTCCTTATTGACTTTAGCAAAACAAACGTGATATGTAACTATGTTTATGCGCTTCACAGTGATGTGATGCCCCTCGATGCTGTCACTATAGCACACTACTCACTCCCAATCCCAGCACCTGCTGCACTACACACATCGCTGGAGTAACGATCTGTCTGTTAGCAGAGAGATTTTTATTAGGTGGGTTAATTAGCGTTCACAGATGACAGACGATCTCCGCAAAGCCTTCATGTACACTAACTCTCCTGCTGTAAGTAACAGTCGCCTTGTGGTTAAATTATTGGGAGAAATTACACTGCAAAAATGGCATCTGAGCAAGTGAAGATATCCTGAATAGTGTTGGGTTTATGTAGAATTTCCTATTATACACTTACAATTAACCAAATATAAGATTATTAACCCTATTTCTAAACATTTTTTCTCATTTCAAACTTTACATTTTCTTGTTCTAGAAGGGCTCAGGGGTGAACACGGTTGCCTCGCACCTCCAGCGTTGGGGGTTCAATTCCCGCCTCCTGCCTGTGTGCATGGAGTTTGAATGTTCCCCCTGTGCTTCCGGGGTTTTCTCTGGGTAGTCCGGTTTCCTCCCCCAGTCCAAAGACATGCATTGTGGGCTGAGCGACATTTCCAAATTGTCAGCAGTGTGTGTGAATATGTGTGGGATTGTGCCCTGCGATGGGCCGGCCTCCTGTCCAAGGTGTCCCCTGCCTCGTGTTCCTCGAGTTCCCCGGGGTAGACTCCAGGCTCCCCATGACCCTGTGTAGGATAAACGGTATAGAGGATGGATGGATGGATGGATGGATGGATGGATGGATGGACATTTTCTTATTCTATTGGCAAATTATTTTGCTTCTTCATAGAAATAAATGCTTAAAGTTAGCAAAATGATCTGCCTATAGGTCGACTATTTCAAGCTTGGAATTAGTACAAATTGTCTAGAAATAGGTTTTAATAATCTTTTAATTGTTTTGTTGCAATCTTGTTAAAGGAAATACTAGATAAATCTGAATATATATGTTCAAGATGCCATTTCTTTGCAGTGTAAAGATGCTAGCCAGGACTGAAGCATTGAAGCAGCTCATAGCTGAAAGTCTGGCAAAAGACTTCCTGACTATTTGCAGAGTGCAGAAATGCGATGAACTTGAACCTTTGTAAGAAGTGTGTAATTATTTTGTACTTGTTTGTTTCCCTTAGCCTGTATTAATGCTAACTGGCTAGCTCACCATATGTTTTACATTACATTAGCCACCACTTTTTAGCCAAGTTTGTTTCAGGGCAACCAGAACATGGGACTGAGCAAGCACTGGAGCTTTTACTTTCCCGATGGGATAGCTAATATAATTATGATTTGATTCTATTCTACTGTATTGTATTTTTCCTATGTGGATGTGGACTTCATGCATCACTGCTCTTCTGAGAAACCTCAAAATACAGCATGTATGACCTTGCCTTTGAGAATACTTCCCTGGCCATTTTAAAGAAATGCCATTCAGAGGTTTTCTGACTGAAATCTCTTTATGTCAGCTGACAACAATGCTTTTTCTTTAATTGAAGTAGGAAAAAAACAATCCTGCCCAGGTCTGTTCCTGTTGAAATCATACATTATTACACTGACCTTAATCCAAATCCCTCTACAAACTGAGCAATTTCTCTCTGCCAGTCTTAAGATCCTAGCAGAGAGAAATAGAAAAGGAGGCAGCAAAAAAAAAACAAAAAAAAACAGCAACTCGTGCAATGGGAAGGGGAGAGACTAGCAAAATGAAAATTCAGGGGAAAAGGAACATAAGATATGTTGTCTGCTTTCAGTGGTTGTTAGGAAATAAATTGCTTTTGAAAGTAGAAATGTTTACCTCAATTGAGCGCCATTTTATGCCCTTGACAGGAAATTATTTCACAGCCTCTCTTGCGGTTGCTCTTTCCATTGGTCATGTTTTCTTAACCTTACAAAAATAACTTGGCCTCCGCATTCACTTCGACTATAAACACTTATTCTGTGTTTTGAGGCCTCTCTCGGTGGGTAGCTCAACTAATTTCTTTCTTCAGTGGCGAGAGCGTTGAGGTAGAATGGCGAGGGAAAGAAGCATGGTGCTGTTCTGCCCTCTTCACATTTTTGCCCTTTGTGTTGAGCTTGTACCAAGTACAAGAAAGTAAATCGAATGTAGAACTGCACTGATAGTGGAAAAAAAGACATTATTGACTTATTATTGCTACTGCAGGACTGGTTTGGCAAACAAAACAGATGAACCGTCCTATTTAAAACTCCTTTTTAAACATGCCTGCAAACTTTTTGGAAGCGTATGAACAAGCTTGTCTGCTGTTAAACACTTCCAGGCTTATTGAAATCTAGGGCTGGATTTATAGATTGGCAGATCAGTCGTGAACTTTGCTTACATTCTCAGGATAGTGATGGATCTTACCTGAAATGATCCTGGTATGAAAGAATACAAGAAATAGCACAAGAGTAAGAACCTCAAGGCCGTCCATCTGAAAAAAAGGCAAGGAGCTGTTAATATCTGTGTCTGAACATTTGTGTGTATTAACTAATCTGAGTATGAATGAAGGTGTGTGTGTGTGTGTGTGTGTGTGTGTGTGTGTGTGTGCTGAGCCCCAGGGGGCCTGCTGACATTGACACTGGGTTTCAGTCCCCCATCTTCAATCCTGTCTTATCAGAAGCTTGCTGATGGCCTAGGGGTCACTCCTATCCCCCCCACTAACACGCCTGACCTCTAACTCAGATCCCCCTTAACTGATAGCTGGTGTCCAGTGTGTCCTCTGGAGCTCCTCAGGGTGGAGACAGAGAGTCCGTGGATAGAAGGACTACACCAGGAGATCTACTGGACAGACATATCGTGCCTTGCATAAGCATTCACCCCTCTTGAACCTTTCCACAGTTTGTAATCTTACAACCTCGAACTGGAATAAACTTAGAACTGGGATGTAACAAAACATGTCTTACATCTGAAGGTGCAGAATATTTTTAGTGTGGCACATGGGTTAATTAAAGGTGTAATTGTCTTTTTTTTCTTAGTAATAATATGAAAAACTGAAGAAATATGTAGAATGTTATAAATTAAAAAAATAGTTTAAGCTATGACCTCAGAAGAGAAGTATTACATGGCTGAGAAACCGTGTTTGTGTTTACATGGCCATCCTGTCCGTCATTTATACACTCTCCCTCACACCCCTTCACTCTGCTAACATGCTAACATGCTAATACCGCAGCTTAGCGCTAATTCATTTATTACAAGGAAAAAAGGACCGCAACTGCGCTTTTGACCATTTTTTTTAAAATCATTATGTACGTGCAACATTAATAATTAATTATTGTTACACATACATAAATTAATTATTAAAGTTGCACATACATTAATTAGTGTTATATAGTGTCCTTGAAAGTGATGCTGTGACAATGTTTGCTAATGCTAGCTCTAGTTAGCATGCTAACCCTAGTTCAACCACCACTCGGTTTTCACGGGTGGGAAATGGGAGTGAGCCCAAAGAGAAAAAAAAAACATTTAAATCTTATTCAACTCCACCTGTTTAACTGATCACTTCGAACTATTCTTGACAACGTTTGAGAAATCGTACCTAATGTGCCTTTTGTTGGATGAATAAGTATTCCCTGTATGGTGAACTATTAAAAATGTTATTTTGGTCATATTCATGCTTGTAATGCTATCCTCATTCTGTATATACAATAACATAGGAGCACTGTAGTTATGCATAAACATAATAGACGTATAGTCTATAATTACTGGGTTTTATTCTGATCTTGAGTATGCTAATCAATCACATGACCTGGACTCAGTAATGTGTCATTGGAAAAAAAAAAAAAGACTTGCAATTTGACACTAATAACTTGGTCTTGGATTTTGGTCATGAAATTCAAAAAGTCAACATGACTCTCTTTTTGGGAAGTTGAGGGAGTGTGTGAGTATTTAAATCAGGGTAGACGCTGGATATTAGAATTCAAACATTATACAACATGTGAAAACCACTGATATGGATTAGATATGATAACTGATTTGATATATGTTGGTAAAAGAAATGTAGGTTTTGTCCCAAAGCTTGGCGTTATATCTGGTAGGCTTAATCTTGAGGGTCAAACCTGAATGATTGTTGTATTGCAGATTTAACACTGGAAGTGTTGACATTAGCCTACATATTTCTCAGTAATGAGTTGGTGGGGTCAATACTTTTTGAATAAAGTAGCTTGCAAACTGTTTTATTGACAAAAGAGCAAAGTGTGTGTGTGTGTGTGTGTGTGTGTGTGTGTGTGTGTGTGTGTGTGTGTGTGTGTGTGTTTAGTTAGGACATGGAACTTGTCTGTTGTCTGCCTCAGCACTTGTCTGTGTTTAATTGGGACTCAGGACCTGTCTGTCTTTATTTGGAGCTCCAGTGTCAGTACTGAAGAGATTCTTGTTACTTGCAAAACAGCTGTAATACAAAGAGCAAATCCCATATTCTCTCTCTCTTTATTTAACATTCTCTTCCTCTCTCTCCATCTCTCTCTCTCCCTCACTCTCTGTCGAGCTACACATGCTACTTCTGAGATGC
>CM074962.1:17115113-17129891 GCA_037577455.1 Pangasius macronema
TTTCCTCACCACCGTCGCCACTGGCTCGCTCATTAGGGATAAATTCACATATTTACAATATATTTTTTGTGAATCCAAATAAAACTGAATTGAATTGAATTGAATTGCTCAGCCTGACTACAGTAAGAGCACAGTGTGTGCAGTTTGTGTTTCATTTCAACCAGAACCTTTGAAGTTCAAGCACAAAATTGCAATGTTCCTTCAATTACACAGGGCAGCTGTAAATAGACAAATACAGGATGGAATACAATAAAAAAAAAAGTAAAAAAAAAAAAAAAAAATTACATGGTTCAAAATTCATCATTGAGTCACACCTGGGAATGAGATCTCATAATATTTCACTTATAGGGGAGGCACTTGTTTGCAACTCGCACTCTTGCACTATAATATGCAGCACACTCTATTAGCAAGTTCACGCTCAGACACTCGGGTTTTCAGCAGAAGCTCTTGCGAGCGCTGCAGAGGAGCGGGGTGCTGTGAGTGGCACTCAATCAAAAACACAGGAAAAACAAAAACACAATGGCACTCCAAGCACAGAGTATGAGGAAAGATGACCTTCGTCTAATTGGTTTAAACAAAACTGTGTACAGCAAATTAAGGCAATCTGGCACCTAACGTGGATGATCCTCATTTCCACAATGGCCTCCTAACCACTAGCCAAACTTCTGCATGTTTATTTCAACTTCAAAACTTTAACGTCTATATTTTGGTGATGTCGCACAGCGTAGATATCGTAGGTGATCTTAACACAGTTTCAAGCCTGTGAACTATCTGAAACAAGAAGCCAGGCTTCAAAACTTCAAAATTTAGATTAATGCCTCCATGAGGCAAAAGTAACTTCTGCATGACAGCATCACCAATAATCCCGATTGAATAGTGATGATGAGTGCTGCGAAAGCTACGGTTGTCTGATCAAGTTACTGTGCTCAAACTAACGAAGGCAACAGAGGAAAAAAAGGAACTGACGATAGCTAATTAGTAAATCCATAATGTTTTCCTCCTCTTAAGCATCTCCCTCGAGGGTGTTTTGAATCATTATGCAAATGATGTTGTCAAATGTCAATTAGCACAGGAAGACACTCCTCTCATGATTTATTATTTTCAAGAGTGCTTCTGTAGTTGAAAACCTTCTCCCACTAGTCATCAAAGGAAATAGAAAATGAGGTTTTGTGTGTGTGTGTGTGTGTGTGTGTGTGAATCCCTCTCACATGCTAAGAAGAATTAAATCCTTTATTCCAAGGCAAAGGACAAGGGAATGGTTAAGGGCCTGACTTGAGAAGATGCATTAGAAACAGTTTACTGGATGCCTGGCTTTGTTTTAACTGGCATGAGCTAAACACAAGCATTCTGTATCTTTTACAACATGTTTTTCTGCCCCCAAGGGTTCACATCATCATTTCTGGTCACAGGCAATAGTTTTTTTTTTTTTTTTTGATGCACTTGAAATTATAATTCAGACCCAAAAAACACATCAACAGAACTGCTGTCCAACAGATCAGGGACACTCTTGGGGTTTTTCACGCTGTTCTATGGGCATGACAAGGGCCTTGTTACCAAAAACTACTATCTATTTTACAACCAAGGGTGAAGAGCCTTTATTAGTGGCAGTGCAATTACTGGGGGAAAGAAAATCAGACAATAAAAGACAAACAGTGGATGTCAATTAGGTTTTGTAATTGAATAATTACTGGACAGAGTGCCATGGCAGAGTGATTACAGGAGCAGTTCTCTAAATGTCAGAAAGCAATTGAAATAAATTACACAACTCTAAACTGACTGCCCTGATTAGACAGCAAAAGCCTTGCTTCATTTACCCTGTTTAGCAAACCTCCTTGCTTTTTCCTTTCATTTCTGCTCTCAGTCAAGGCTCTGTGACTTTGTTTCTGCATCTTTTATTTAACCTGGATGAAAAAATAAATCATCCCTTCGCCTATCTCTATCACTCTTATGTCGTTGTGTTGGAGACGCACTGACTTACCTTAACAGGGTTGAGGCTTTAGCATAGAATTATAATGATAATGGCATGAGAACATTAAGAACTTTCTAATGATTGATTTGAAATGTATTTTTAAAATTAATAATTTACTTCTGGCATCAAGACGTTAGCAGCAGATCCTTTAAGTCCTGTAAGTTGTGAGGTGGGGCCTCCATGGATCAGACTAGTTTGTTCAGCACGTCCCACAGATGCTCGATCGGATTGAGATCTGGGGAATTTGGAGACCAAGTCAACACCTTGAACTCTTTGTCATGTTCCTCAAACCATTCCTGAACAATTTTTGCAGTGCGGAGGGAGCATTATCCTGCTGAAAGAGGTCACTTCCATTAGGGAATGCTGTTGCCATGAAGGGGTGAACTTGGTCTGCAACAATGTTTAGGTAGGTGGTACGTGTCAAAGTAACATCCACATGAATGCCAGGACCCGAGGTTTCCCAGCAGAACATTGCCCAGAGCATCACACTGCCTCCACCAGCTTGCCTTCTTCCCATAGTGCCTCCTGGTGCCATCTCTTCCCCAGGTAAGTGACACACACGCATCAGGCCGTCCACATGATGTAAAAGAAAATGTGATTCATCAGACCAGGCCACCTTCTTCCACTGCTCCATGGTCCAGTTCTGATGCTCACGTCCCCATTGTAGGAGCTTTCGGTGGTGGACAGGGTCAGCATGGGAACTCTGAGCCAGCACTCACTTTTTCAGCAGTTTGTGCTACAGTAGCTCTTCTGTGGGATTGGACCAGATGGACTAGCCTTCACTCCCCACACGCATCAGTGAGCCTTGGATGCCCATGACCCTGTTACCGGTTCACCGGTTCTCCTTCCTTGGACCGGTTTTGGTAGGTACTAACCACTGCATACCGGGAACACCCCACAAGACCTGCTGTTTTGGAGATGGAAAATCGCTCAGAATCTTACGCTTAACCATTTTTTCCTGCTTGTCATATATATATAACAGGCCACTTGAGGCCACTTGAAAGTATATATATATACACATATATATATATATATATATATATATATATATATATACACACACACACACACACATACATACATATTCATATATATATATATATATATATATATATTTATATATATATATATATATATATATATATATACTTTCAAGTGGCCTCATCAATCAATATCATAGTATTATTAAAAATGGGAAAAAAAAAAGAAAAAAGAGAAAATTTAAAAAACCAGGCCAATACCAGAATTCAAAATATGCCACTTCCAATCACTATACTATGCTTTAAAAACTCATAACTTCAAAATACCCTAACCAGCAGCACACTGCATAAAATCATGCAGATACAGGTCAAGAGCTCCAATTAATGTTCACATAAAACATCAGAAATGGGAAAAAGTGTGATCTCTCTGACTTTACTCATGGCATGGTTGTTGGTGCCAGATGGGCTGGGTTGAGTATTTCAGAAACTGCTGATCTCCTGGAATTTTCACACACAGCATTCTCTAGAGTTCACACAGAATTGTATAAAAAACAAAAAAACACTGAGTGAGCGACAGATCACAGAGATTACGCTTTTTCTCATTTCGGTATCTGCATGATTTTATGCATTGTGCTGCTACCACATGATTGGCTGATATAGATAACTGCATAAATGAGCAGGTGTACAGGTGTTCCTATTAAAGTGGACAGTGAGGGTATATTGCAATGTTTGAAAGGTAACATACTGAAGCAACTGAAGGTGACTGCACTGAAGTTTTGAGCAGAGGGTTTTGAGAACATGGGCTCCAGACTTCAGGCCGTCATTGACTGCAAAGGATTTTCACCCAAGTATTAAAATTATGGTTATATTTACAATTATGTCGCTTTGTCCAAATACCTTTGAGCCCCTGAAAATGGAGGCACTTTGCTGAANATCACATCTTGATTGTTTTATTTCAAATCCATTGTGGTGGAGTATAAAGGCAAAATCACAAAAACTGTCATTGTCCAAATACTTCTGGACCTAACTATATATATATCTATATATTGATGGATGGATGGATGGATGGATGGATAGATAGATAGATAGATAGATAGTGCCACAGGCAGGGCCAACCAGTTTGCTTAAAGCAAAATCATACTTCCATCAGAATCGGTAAAATGTAGCCCCAGCATAGATCTGAACTCCAGCTCCTGCCTATTCGTTTGACATTATTTGACTTACTGAGCCCCCCTAATTGAAGAACATTGCAAATTTATTTTAAAAGTGTTGGGCCAGTATTGGAATCTTCCTTTTCATAACCCAATTAAGGACCACATCAGAGTTGTTAGTTGAATGGTTTATTCATTATCCAGAGGTACATTTAATAGGGCAAACTCATTTAGAGGCTCATTATCAAACTTGGCAACAGATCATATTATCCGGCCGTTTTGATCTTTTCTGAAGCGAGCCTATGTACTGAAAGAAAGTGGAACTCTGCAAAAAAACCTTAACGACATGCCAGATCGGGCCTTTTGATTAAACATTGAGGCATTTTCCCCTTACAAAGACCAGTGATATATTGCTGCCATGGACTCCCTGGAGTGCCTCCCCATTAAGTGTCCACCGTTTCACCTCAGCCCATTGGCCCACTGGCTGCTTTATCCCTTTGATGGTTTAAGGTCAGGTTCGGATTCAAGATGGCTGCCATACAAATTCAGCAAAGCTTCAAAACTTTGTCACAGGAAGAAAAGTATGTGGCAACATGGAGGGTTGGGTAAGGCTGTGAGATGCGGTGGGTGGGGGTGCTCTTGACTGGCAGCATCAACTGTAATTTGAATATCAAGGTTTTTATTAATAAGTTCATGTTGATTCATGTTTGTCATGGATCCACTAGGTCTGCAGGGATGGTGTCCCTAGGTAGAGTGTGCCCCATTTTGAAGAAAAGTATAGGAACAGCATGAATAAAACAATGATTTTTTTTTTCTGAAACAAGGCACATGGTCGTGTGTAATTTCTTTTGTTTTTTTTTTCTTTTTATAGGCTTGATATGCATAACAAGGCATAACAATGTCACTGTGATGAAATTACCCATATGGAGACAAAACTGCCAAAAGTTTGACATAAAAGACAGGATGCTTAAAAGTAGAATCCTGTTTTATTATTTTATTTCTATTAAGGCCTCATAGAGAGTAGCAGAATATAAACTAGTGTGTGTGGACTTTTACATTCTCAACACAGTCAAAGCAAAAATATTCTGGACAGGCAAATAGCAACACATAAATCATATGAGAAAGTGGAAATAGTTTTAGACTTACAATGTCAGAAAAGAGAAGTTCTTATTTTTCTGAGAATATTAATCATTTCTCCAAATAAGATACAAAAATTCCCACTCCAAGATACCCAATTAGTCAAAACCCTGAACCTTATGATAGTATATGCGCCTCTACTTATCCAAATATTTTAAAAGACAGGATTAAAGACAGACCCTCTCTGCTTTTTTTTTCCTATCTGGTGTATGCCATTAGCGAGCTCTATCAAGTGGTATAAATCTTTAATTTCAGAGATCAGCATTAATGGTCGAAACAGCCTAAGATCTCTGCTCCATTCTCGCCTTTCATCCTCTCCTTGGCAGAATTCCGGAGGGGGCCGCACTCAATCGTTTGCTCCCTTAAGTACACAAAATTAGCTGCTTATCTGTTGATCTCCGTACATGATCCCTGTGAAATCCTTTCTGTGTGTCCAAGGCTCCCGCCTTCACATAAGCCTAGCTGCAGGAACCGTTCCCCGGCCTTCATCTCTCTCTGAACCCCCACCACCGGCCCTCAGAGGGAATACCAGACCTAATTAAATTGTGTTTAATGACAATAAGGACTGGGCTTCCACCTCTGCTTGCTTCCTGTCTAACTTCTAGCCGCATCCTAACTGACACATAAACCCCAGGCTTTTACCAACAGCTGGGCGGGATTTTCCAGAAATGCATAAAATGTCATTCATATGCCTCAGCCTTGCATAATATAGTCCAAAAAACAAAATGAAGAGAATACAAAAAGAAATGAAGACAGTGAAAGATGCACAGACTCAAAACTCAAGCTGCAGGGTATATGAGAGTGATGAGAGGAAGGAGATTTATTGGGGAGGGTGCATTGGTGAAAGCTGAGGGGTGCAAGGCTGATTTTGTTTTAATGTATGCCCCAGACTGTGGACTTGGGTCTCATCTCCAGCTTCACCACTGAAGCATAATTTTTGTATTTGCTTCTTATCATATTTAGTCTAAGCATCTGACCAATGCTTAATAGTGCAGTGCTACCATATTTGGCTGTGTTAATGAACACAAGCTATGGAATTAGGCCTGGCTGTTTCTGTTAATGCAGCCTGCTGAAGCCCAAGAGTGACTGCAGCCCTCGTTAGCTGTGCCTACTCACTATTGATTGTGGTGGGCCGCTGGAGGCTCCCTACCTGCAGTTGACTTTGTACTTCTGCTGGAGTTGTAAGGGTCTACGGAACAACAGGGACCATGCACATCTCAAACAAGGTCTATGAAAAGCCTATCAATTAGGCTTTGAAGGTCAAGCAAACTCTCTCTTTTCCCCTCTTACTCTCGCTCTCCCTCTCTTTCTCTCTCTCTCTCTCTCTCTCTCTCTCTCTCTCTCTCAGTCTCCCCTGGACTCGCTCATCTTGAGCTAGCGGTATCTCCCATGCTCTCTCTTGCATCGCTCTTTCCAAAATACATCTGAAGACTCCATTCAATTAAATATCTCTCAGCTCCAGCTGCTCCCTAAGTGAAAGGTCAAGCAAGTCCAGGAGGCTAAAAGAGAAAGGCTTGGCTTCTTCAGAAAACCCTGCCCTCCCCTCTCTTCCCTCCACCACGCAACAAAGCCTCCCCCAAGCCTGGGCTCTCTCCTAATGATCCCCACTGGTCAATCCCTAACTAGCAATGACAGTTCCCCCTAGATGCACCACTGCAGACGAGAGCCAATCGATCAGGTGGAGGGGGAAAAAACACACATATAATGATAACCCGCAGACATAATGTCAAGCCCTTGTGCTGTCCCAATTGGTTGACATTCAGGTAGATAGAGGGGAGAGCCAAATGCTTGCACTTCAAAAGGGAGGTGCGAGCATTGAGCTCTACTGCACCAAGTGAAATCTGTTAACCACTCACTGGCATGAATGGTAATTACCCACAATGTGGCCTTGAGAACACTGCAACTGCGGTGGCCATCTCATCCAGATGACCCCCACTCAATAACCATCAATGCAAAAAGCACATCACTGAGTTTTATTACCACAACTGTAACCCAGTCATGGCTCTTCTGACAATGCATGCTCCAACTTCAGAGGGTTCATGTGCATGGATGTTGAACTACAACCCATCCGGATAGTCACTTACACAAGCTGAGATTAAATGGTTCTTTGATTGCCCCAAAATACAATTCAAAATAATAATCATTGCAACAACACAGGTTCAAGTGTGGTTTCACCCTTGAAGCAGGGCCTCTCTTTTCATACTTCAGTTTAGAAGACAAATGGCTCTGGTGGGACCAGGGATCCACATGGGTTCGTCTTACTTTGCAGTGCTTTGGCAATCTATTTCTCCTCTTTAATTGCAAGCAGACAAGTGGAACCATACATCTGCCCTATGCTGCTTGACCCAATGCATAAGCGCCATTGATCAGAGGAGCTTAATACGCGGTGCCACTTTCCAATCCCTCATAGCTAAGGCATTATCAGACGAGCTGATATGATACACCAGCTCCTGCCTGCCACCCCCACTCCAGCTCAGATTAAATTCAGGGTGTCTCTTTTTGGACGGGAGGCGGACAGACGGCCTGACTCCAGTGCTAGATGAGAAAGTGCTGGGCTGGGCCATCCCACTGTCCCAAAGTCCCATCAATAGCCTGAGGAATGGCAGCCAAGTGGCTGCAACAACAGGACGCCTGATTAGAATGGAGCAGAGGGATAGAGAGAAGCAAGGGGACAGGCATGGTCTCCTAAACCATACCCTGTCTTATTTTCTTTCTGTTTCTCTCTCTCTCCACTAAACATTGTGGCAGACTGGATGATCATGTTTCCCCTATTATCAATACAATCTCTTCCTTGGCCTCTGTCTCTTCCAGTCACCAGTTTTTATAACCTTGTGTTACTCTTCATCTACCATATGAGTGCATCTCCACTGTCAAGACCAATGATGAAATAAGCAAAGTCATTTTTTACACTGCTTACATTTTTTAAACGTATCTAATCTTATCTAAACTTACCAATCTAGACTAATCTATTTTTAAGGACTATGCAGTTGAATGCAAAAGACTATATATGCCAATACAAGGAAAAAGAACATTATCACAAAATTGTCAAATCATGTTTGCTAAGATATTACTATTTAAAATAAATATCAAAAGTTAACTTGTACCCAGTTATTGTGTCGTGGGTAACACTGCCACCTCACAGCTGCAGGGTGATGGGTTACTGTCTGGAGACTGAACTCAGATTACTGTTCACACAGAGTTTCACATGTTGTATGCTCTCCCCATGTTCATTTTTTCTGGGTTCTCCGGGTTCCTCCCACCCGCCTCTTTGGTAGCCTTTGAAGTCCATTTGAAGGTCTGGAGCTCAAGAGGTTAATGACAAAAAAATGTCTTTTGGGACAGTTTTTCTGCTGATTTTGCCTGACATTCTGGATCATTGTATAGTCGCAAGTTATAGACTGTAAAATATTTTTTTTTGTAAATTTACAGTATTTATTTTATAGCAAAATACAGTTTTATTATTTTACAGGATTCTACTGTAAACGATTAGGCAATCAGAGCAGTGCATTGGCTTATAGTAAAATAGCAGAAAGCTCCACGCTTAGTGGGATATCTAACATTTTTTGGCAGTGGTTGGAATAGTAGAAATTCTCTTTAGGTAAACATCTGCAAATTAGTGGATAATATTTGTGTGTTAATTTTATCAATAAGTTTTGGTGAATACAAACCCTTTGAATTTAGCTTTATATGACTGGCAAAACTTTGTTGTTTGTAGTAAAGCTCTGAAGTTCATCTTTTAGGGCGAGTTAATTCACACACACCGTGCTAGTTGAAATGGCTCAGTGGTTAAAGCTTTGAGCATTTTACAGTACTTTATTATAAATATGTTTTACAGCTATTTACTGTCAAATTAAAGTATGTTACAGGCAACTCTGCTGCCAGTAAATTACTGTACATTTTACAGTAAATGTTTTACACTTTCTTATTTATAGATAAACTGTAAAATAGAGGTACATTTTCCTTTTTTCACCCAGAAACCATGAGGGATGCAAACTTTTCCGCTCAAATGTACTTGAACCAAAACTCGGTGTGTACAGTGGGAAAACAGTTTGGAAAATTTAGAAAAAACTTTCTAAAAACACACTGTTTCCCAAACACCTGATGCAAAATTCATTCGAGTTTAATACCAATCAGAAGTTTCAACCAACATATTAAGGTTAAAACTATTGGACGTGTAAGGAACATTTATTTCCTTGTACACGTTTGATTTTACAAATTGCATAAAGATTATCCTATTTAGCTCACATCAGTTACCTTAAACTGAAAGAAGTGCTGTGTAAGTTATGACAAAAGTTAGTTGCTTCGATCAATCTTTTTACCCCTTATTGATCCAGGGGTCATACTTTCCCTTGTGTCAAAAAGAAAACAAATGTTTCACTGGTCTATGATTTCTCATTATATCCATGTCTCCAATGGTCTCCATTGGTCTGTGGACACACCCACCAATCGATAGTTCTCAGTCTCTATGAATTGCCATTGTGATGATTAGAAATCGACCTGCCTCCTTATGGGAATGCTTTATATGACACAAAGACTGGCCACATATTCAAATACCATAGGAGCTTATAATTTCAGTAAATACCAAATCTATGAGCAGATTTGAATTTCCTGTATCCTTCGGGGAAAGCACAGATATTTATATCAGCAGGCTGTGGGAGTGTATCAATTAACAGGGCAGGTCTTCTATCGTTTCTTTCCAACTGCATGATTTTATGTCAGTGTTGTACAGTGTGTCACTGGAGGAGGCCTGGACACCCATCAGCCTTCTATATAGAGAACACTATATAGAGGAAAATATAGTTTTATAGTTTTACAGCTCAATTTGGTTTTGCAACAATTTGCACAACAAAAGATACTGTTATATTATATTATATTAGATTAGATTGGATTCCTTATTTGTGTTTTGTACACTAAAGGCCATATTCAGAATTGGTGACATAAATCCAAAAGATACACCAATATTTACATGGAAATGTCCTTGTATTCAGAACCGGTTTACACACGTACTCAGGTTGTTTTTCTGTACATCCACTCATAGTAAAACAACCTGCATGAGGTTGCCGTAGTTTTCTAGATTAGAAGTGTCTGAGACGGGGTTTTTCAGTAGCTCCTAGACCAGTGCTTCTCAAACTCAGTCCGTGAAGCATAGCCAGGTTATAGCTCTTAGCTTACCAGTCATTTAAACTGGGTTGAATCCAAATCTTAATAATTGGGGGAAAACACCTATAACCTATAAATAATATCAATACATAAATATAAATAATGTCAGTTTTAACCTGTTCTGTAGGTCAAAGGCTCTGAGAAAAAAAAAGCTCAAGTAAAAAGCCAGAAGATTAATCTGAGTAGAGATTATTACACATCTGAATAATGAGCCTAATATCTGAACAGTCCATAAAATAAATGTGGGCTGAGAGGGTCCGTGGAATTTTATTGGGGAGAGGAATTATTTGTAGCTAAACCCAAGCACTTCCCTTTAAACCTGTCAGATAATAATAGTAATACAGCATAACACAAAAGCAGGAGGCAATTTAAAGATGAAAAAAATGTAAAAAGACTAATACGTTGATATATGAACACGAAGATGGCAAGCATTGAAATAAATATTTAATAGCAATAGTCCTAGCAAATATCACATTAATCACTACAAATGGGGCTTAATTTAACAATATGGCTTCCACATTTATTATTTGACAGCTTAGAAAATAGCACGAGAGTATTTACAGCCCAAAATCTAAATTTCAGCACGACATATTGTTGTTACTTCAAACTGTCACTCATCAAACTGGACTTAATATTCTTCCTGGCATGAGACAATATCACACAAGAAAAATGTAGTTAAGTCCAAGATCAGGTCAGAATACTGATTCCTGAGTAGGTTTAAGATGGTATAAGATGCCAGTCGCAGCCGTTTGTTCAAATGAGCACATTTTTAACATGAGAGCAACTATATTTCTGCAACTTTGTTTAATACACTGGAAATAAGAGCTCTTGTTAAGAATCTTGTTGCTAGTTAAGTTAATCTCTTTTTACAGCCTCTTTGCCCAGTCATGCAGTCCCCGAGGGACTAAGACAAGTGGCTCCCACACGACAGGTGCTGCACTCAAAGTCCCTCGCCTCTTTTGCCCGTCACTCTTCGCTTGATTTCTAAACAGTCCCCACTTGCTTCGCTTTGACTGAACTCAATGGGATTACAGCAGAGTTAATCGCTCCTGGGTTTGTCCACTTATTAGCATGTGAACTTCCCCTCGGCGGCCCATTGTTTTCAAGCCTTCCATAAAGATTACCTTGGAATTGCTCTATTGTCTCCACCAATGCGTAGGAGCCTAATGAAAGCCTGCACAATGGAGATGGCAGCCGCAGTGGCGAGAGGTGCACGTATGTTCATTAACGAAGGTGCAGGGACTGCTTTTAAAAATAGAAATGCTGGCAGGTCTCAGATTGAGCTATTAGGGATGTGTGATTGTGTGCACCGCCCTCCCCTTGCCCAAGCTCCCCTTCCACACTTTACACCAGCAGGAGACACAGAAAACTGTACCACAGGCCAAAAGCAACGGAGCCCAGACTGGAGAAACCAGGGCTTTTTTTATTCTAGTCTGTTTCAGTGCATATTTGATAAGTGCCTAATGGTGTCTGCTGTTTGCTCAGTAGAATCTGAGTTAATAAAGGACCAAAGATTCCTGCTGCTAGCTGTCTGGTTTTTTGTTATTTTTTATTTTATTTTTTTTGTCGTTTTATTTTTTTTGTCATTTTTTTTTGCAATGGTGTTTTATGGATGTAATTTAGAGTGTGCTATGAGCATATGAAGACTTAACCTAGATACTGAAACACGATCTCATGAAAAAACTTGAATTTGGTGAACGAGGGAAAGAACTGTGGCTGGATTTCTTTGACTCCATAGAAATGAAGTCATAACAAGAGGCATGAACATTAAGCCCACTCCTAATCTTAATCATAATAAACTCTGAGGATCCATCAGCATGTTGTTATTATTAGCTAGTTAGTCTGTTTGCCTCTGTGGCTAGGCATGGATAAATTAGCACTGGTATTGAGCAGTGTCACAGTTTGATAGACCACTTTTTGCACTTTTTTGTTGTTGTCAACTAGAAAACACTAGTGTGCTCTGCTCTGCTCTCAATTTTAGCTAGCTTGGCTAATCAGCTATTGTATCTGAATAGCAAAATCAAACAACATAGCCTAACTACTCGTTTCCCAGTTCTATTCAGTGTATATGTTCCACATAGTTAGGAAGCTAGGGTCAGAACATAGGGGTCAGCCATGACACAGCACCCCTGGATTAGAGAGGGCCTTGATCAAGGGCCCAACAGTGGTAGCTTGGTAGTGCAGGGACTTGAACTCACAACCTTCTGATCAGTAGCCTACCACATTAACCATTAAGCCACCACTGCACTTTCTAAATTCTATTTTCTATAGTTTGTCTCCATTTTCTGGTAGGTGAAAGCTAACACATGCTTCCTTCGAGACATGTGAAGCCAGCCAACCACATCTTTTCAAACCGCTGCCCATGCTGTCACAGGGCAGCGTGGCACACATGGAGGAAAGCGCTAACCGCTGTCTTCCACATACAGTACATGAGCTCACAGATGCCCATGACTGGCTAGTGTTGCTGTGATTGATAGGAGGGAGAGTATGCCATCCCTCCCACCCATGGAGCACAGCGAGCTCTCTCTTGGACACCCGGACCACTGTAGCACCGTTGGCATTTGAACTCAATTAATATGCATATAGTATCACCACTAGTGGTTACTGGGTAATTTATAGCAGAGGTGTGTATAGGGCCTGAGATGAGTGGGTGGTTTTACAGTAACTGTTTTATCCTGGTCAGGGTTCTGTGGTAACAATTACTTTTTTCAAATGAATTGGGATATAGAACCATCTACGTTCATTAGAAAATATTGGGGATAAGTATAAACAAATATAACTGCTAGAGCTGGCAGGATTGGTCAAGAGTACATATGGGAGCGGGGGGAAGTAAACTATTTCACAGACATTGTTAAATAGTATGAAATGAGTATAAATAATATGAGATATGAAGCATAGAACATTTTTTATACAGTAAACATGAAATACAGGATACTTTTTATATTTAAGAATTTCAAAATATCTCATGGACAAAGCAGTAATGAGCAGTAATGTTTTGTAGTCTATTAACGTTCATTCTTTATCGTTAATACAATAATGGTCAATAATGCAACTCTTATTTCCCGCAGCATCACAGCTGTGCAGTAGAACTAAAGAAATGCTGATAGCAACTGGTCCACCATTTTGGGGTTTTTAATTAACAGCGATTCATATGGTAATTACCTTACCAAACTCGAGTGAAGCAGGCAGGCAGATGAGGAGCACTCATAGGAATGGTATGCTTGTGTGGCCTCCAAAACCAAAGGAGGGCTCTCAGTTCAAAGCTCCAGTAATGAGACATTCCAACACGAAGGAACTGATACCCATTAACAGGAGAGCTTTTGTTGCATACCTCAGTCTATAATGTGTTGGGAAATGGCCTTTTATCCCAGTAAAGGCTTTGTTTATGAAGAGTGTGTTTTCATTATTATCATGAAAGGATGCTTTTGAACAGTTAATCAAGAGCAAAGATTTTGCTTGGGAGTATTTTATGGTAAGAGCACAACTAATTCAAAAGATGACATTTTTTTTCATAATGGTAAGAATTTTGTTATCTCATGGCCAACTTACTAACATCTAATGAATCTCTCTTCATCTCCCTCCAGTTTGTTGATTCAAATCCAAATGATCCTTTTTGTGCAGCCTAATTAGTACACCAGAAATGAAATCTAATCAAAACAGACTGCATAAGTCTATAAAATTTACACCTAAAAACACTGTATAAGCCTGCAGTATTGCTCATAGCGCCAAAGCCTTTTGTGTCTTAAGACTGAGCTGGATTTGAAGAGAAGGTCATGACGGTGTTTTGCGTAATTAATCATCTAATGGCCTTTCAACAACAACTGTCATCTCAGATTTTGTGTTCAACTCAGCTACAGTGGGGAAAACCAACAACCCTGTGATTTAGACTTGCACGTCTACCAAACATCACCTTACACATACGTGAGCTGCTAAGAAAAGGTCAGATGCTCCGCAGGCTAAAAGCTTCAGCGGCCTTCTGTTTTGCCACCATGAAGGGCGCTTGCTGAGGGAATGTCAAACCTGCACGGTTCTGCATGAGTCCCTGTCAAAAGAAGGTGCACAACCTTTAGTGCCCAAGCATTAAGTTGCAGTGCTTGCTTTACCTTAACATCACCTTAAAGGCCATATATGTTGCTTGCTTGCTTTACCCTTTAGTCTTTTCTCTTTGGGTTTACTGTTATCTGACGTGAATATCTATTATGGTTGGAACTGAAGTCTTCTCTGGGATAAAAGATTCTCTAGATTGACCTGGATTTTATATATATATATATATACTCCACCACAATGCATTTGATATAAAACAATCAGGGGCTCAAATGTATTTGGACAAAGTGACATAATTGTAAATATAACCATAATTTTAATACTTGGATGAAAATCC
>CM074962.1:17185901-17196752 GCA_037577455.1 Pangasius macronema
TGTGTTCAGGCTGGAACCCTGCAACCTGGACTCCTCACGCTCCACTCTCCACACTTTTATTTCTTTTTGTCAGTTTTTCGGTGACTGTTCAAATCACCATAAGAGCCAGAATGTGTAGTAATGTAGATGTGGAGATTTCTCCGTAAGTAGTCGCTCTGGTTCATCTGAGTTGTGAGATGTTTTGCTGCTTCTCAACAGATGCCGCTTGCATCTGTTTTTCTTTCCCTCCTTTTTTTAATAAGGAAACCTGTTTTTCAGATTCCAAGCAAGATGCTTGATAATTCAGACGAGGTGCAGCGAATTCCCTGATAAAACTGTCCAGGATGTACGGAGTACCTAATCAGGACTTAATGCCTTTGTGAACGAGTGTGCACATTTCTGGGATTTTACTCCACTTTTTTCTTTTTTTTTTTTTTTTAAGTAGAAAGCTTTGTAGTGTTATAAATAAATACCCTTCATGCCTGCTTTACTTTAACAGGACATTATATGCACAATATATTGGCTCATCTCCTTGTTAGAGAGTGAAAGAATGCAAATTTTTAAGGGTTTATTGCAGAGGTTCTCTCACAAAGGCCTTGAAGTGTCAACCTCCTAAACCTGCTGTTAAGAGGTGAGGTTTGAAAGATGCTGCGTGCATGTTGACGGGTGGCGTGGAGTGGCGTGGAGTGGCGTCACGGCGGCTGCCGCTGTTTGTTTGTTATTCCAACGTGGCCGTGGGGGCAGAGGGTTATTGCGACATTTTTTTCCCCCTCACTTTCCTTCAATTAAAATCAGAGCCCTGTGCTGCTGCGGCTCTCGAGTATTAAATCTTAAACTTCTCAGCTCAGAAAGGATTAGAAAACTGTGCCACCTGTTTGGGGTCAGTTGGAATAAGTTGGGCACTTTTGTCAGTATCAGGTCTTTTAACAACGCTTTAAGCTTAAATGAAAGCATTTGCTTTTACAATTAATAAAGTGTATTATTTGTCTACATCCTTTTGCACCTCAAGGCATTTAAAATTTTACATGTATACACATATATACACTCTATGTAAGATGTATGTGTGTGTGTGTGTGTGTGTGTGTGTTGATTCCACTCTGTTAGGAAGAACAGGACTAACAGGGCGGAAATACAGAGGCAAACTCACATACACATCAATGCAATGCATAAACTCATGCAGATGCAGGACAACCTACAGCTTAATGTTCACACCAGTCATCAGAATAGGGAAAAATGGGATTAGTGACTTTAGGGACTGGCAGAAAGTGCTGATCTTTCTGGACTTTTCACACACAACAGCCTCTAAAGTTTACACAAGATGGTGTGAAAGACAAAACAAAAACCATCCAACGGCCAGCAGAGAGGTCAGAGGCAACTCAAATAACCAGTCATTACAAACCTGGTGAGCAGAAAACCATCTCAGAACGCACAACACGTCAAACTTCGAGGCGTCACCCACTTCAAATATATGACGTCTGCCTTCTGAGATGCCTTTCTGCTCACCACGGTTGTAAAGAGTTACTGTAGCCTTCCTGTCAGCTCGAACGAGTCTGGCCACTCAAATCTGACCTCTCTACTGCTTACTGGATGCTTTTTCATTTTGCATAGCTTTCTGTGTAAACTGTAGAGACGTCTGTGTGTGAAAATCCCAGAAGATCAGCAGTTTATGAAACACTCAGACCAGCCAGTCATGCTACGGTCAAAGTCTCCGAGATCAGCGTTTTCTCTCTCTTCTCTTGTTTGATGTGAACATTAACTAAAGCTCTCGACCGGCACTGAACTTCAGCCACACGATTGGCTGATGACTGAGTGTATATCAGACATCAAAGAGAAGCGCTCTGGAAGTAAGACTGCGTTTAAGAGGATATCACTTCAGTACAATCAGATCAGCGCTCAATGGGATTTTTAAATCAGTTTATAATCTTGTTATTGCTATAATCACTTACGCACTTACTTACGGTGAAATGTTTTGTACACTAAGCATGTTTGGAAGAGTATAAACTGAATGATCAGATTCACCTCAAAATCTCTTGGAAAGATCTCCAGTAAGTGTGAGAGCCCACGCAGGATCGAACCGTCCGTAACTTTCGAGTGCCGTCTGAATTGCGAGAGGTCTTTGATGTCAGCGGGCGCTGGACTCTATTTAAGGGAGCTGTAATCTCCGGTATTAAGGCTCGCTCTTGCCTTTATCTCAGCCTCCGAAATGGCGAAATGAATTACCCCCAAATTTCTCTCCCTCTCAATTCACTCTCACCTTGCGATAGGGGTCATTTCCTTAATAGGGCCCTTCATTTGGTCGGCCATTAATAACCTTTATCTCTGGACAGGCTGGCGATAGCGCAATAATCAATATTTAATTTCTCCTTAATCTGTGGAGCTTAACCCTGTCAAATTCATTCACTTGTTTATGTGTAGAGTATGACAGGATATATATTCACTTCCTACTGCTTTTCCTCTCTTCCTGTCCCCTCGTTTCTCACCATGAGCAGACTTGGATGTTTGGACTCGATGAGTAAAATCGAATCGCTCTTTATTCCTCGGCAAAAGGACGTGTTTAAGTGACCTGATGTTCTCTTGGTGGGAATAATCTCACGTTGTGATGCTGCCTGTCTAACCTCTTCACCCATGTATTTCATATATTTTTTCCTTTCCTTAAAGATGTATTTTTTTAACTCATCTTCCTAAAAGCCTGTCGTTTCACCGTGCCTATTTGTGGATTTTCTCCACAGGTACAATCATTTCTTGAGGGACTTGACGGAGAACACCAGTCCAGACAACCCAGAGTTCCAGCAGCTTTCAAGTACGACTTTCCGACTTCTCTGTCTCAACAAACACTCTCTCATCCTTGTGACAAAAAATGTTGATGGGTTCATCCAACCCGGATTATTTTTATTACCTACTTCCTGTCAAGCTCCGTATCAAAAACGCCGAATCAGAGCCACCCAAAGCCACGCTTATTATGCATTTGCCTTCCATTCTAGTTTGTCACTTTTGAGGGAAACCTCTAAAGATCATTCAGCGCTCGTGTGATCTCGCTTTGCTTTTGCTCTGCTAAGCAATGATACCTAGGGCCCTTTGGAGGGGGGGAAATAAAAAAAAAAGGTGCAGGAAGTGCTGCATACGGTGGCAAAACAACTCTGCCTGTGAAGTTTGGAGCGGGCGGTGGAAAAGAGCCCCTCTCGTCTTTGTTAGGGTGACAAACACAGTAACTTTGGGCTCTTCTTTCATCGTTCATTTGTTATTATTGTCACAGCCGCTGCTGCCGGAGCGCTTGCCGAGGATGAAAGTACGGCGAAGCTTAACGTGAGTCTAAATTCCCCGTGTGGGTTTTGACAAAATTAATTGGGACCAGATCAGAGGATATCAACTGTGTAAAATATAAATAAATAAAATCTCCACAGTCAACAGAAGCGCCGATAATGACTAATTTCTATCGTCAAATAAACAGCGAATCAGACTTAAGCGGCAGTGTACACACAGAATTATTTATGTGTATCAATTAAAATCTCATTGGTTCCGTGCTGCTTTTGCTTACAAATTAAAACAGCGCCTGATTCTAAGATGAAGGTACATATCCAAAATTGCCCCTCATGCCGCCTCTTCGTTCTTTTTTTTCTCCTCGCCTGCTTTTTATTAGGGGGTGGCGGGGGTTTGCACACCCAGCCCAAGCTCACTGTAAAGGGAATTATTTAAAAACAACTCCAGACTAATCACGTTGCATCTGATTAAGCAAACCAGCACTGAGAATTCCAGCAGGCTCTGTTGTTTTCCAGCTCCCCGCTCGTTGTAGTGAAGTGTTTTCTCTCTTTCCTCCACCCTTGACGCTTCATGTGGAATGGCACAGCTTTAATTGTGGTAATTGCTGCACTTCACACTCCTCGTCAATCATAAATTAGAGCACCTTTTCAGCACGTACTTTTGCATGCCTGTCAGCCGGCCAGCATGACAGCAGCCACCCACTGACCAATCCAGCACTGTCAAAGGTTAATTAAAAAAAGTTAACACTCAAGAGTTTCCATTTAAACACACACACTCGATGGATATGGGAGGAAGAAAAAAAAAAAAAAAAAACGAGATGGTGAGAAATTGTCTGTGGAATGTATAATGAGAGGGTTTGGATTATTAATGTGGGAGGCAAGGCTCTGTCAAAACACAGGTTTCTCATGTGGAAGGCTTGAACAGATCGGATGGGCACTAAACACACTCTAGCTGCGTCCCAAAAAAAATCGGACACCTCTAGCACGACGAACTGCCGCAAAGCGTACGCTATTTTACATTTATACGCCGGTGAATCCTCAGTAGGTTAGAAGAAGGCGTTGATTCGTTTTCTGTAACAGCAGCAACTTGTCTCCACAACATTAAATGTAACTGGGAATGAGAATGAGGCCCCAGATGATTAGCCTAAAGATCACCATGATCACATGATACTGTGGATGGTACCACACACACACACACACACACACCTTTAAAGATGGCTGTGGGTATTTTTCCTCCAATAGAACAATTTGGCGCTCCATCACCGAACAGTTCATAACTTCGGTTTGATATGAAGGAACGTTCCAAATGAAACAGCCTTTAGTTGAGAAACAGTTCCTCAAGGGTTCTTTGGCTGGTTAAGGCATCTAGTGTCTTAACTGGAACCTTTTCTATAATTAATCTTTTTTTTCTTGATTTCTGAATAGAAACATTAAGATATGAAGAGTTGTTTAGGAAGCCAAATGGAGCTCTTTCCTCCTGATGTATGCTACAGCTTCAACTTTGAGACACGATTCTGTCTTTGCTTTCCGCTGTAATTTATAGAATTGCTCTGAGGAGAAGTGTCCCAATTAGACCGTTATTATTTTATCACGAAGAAACGACCGTGCTGCCTCGATTGCGAGACCGAAGAGTGGAATGTAAAATTAGTATCCATCTGCTGCATGTTGTTTTCAGCTGCGCTAATGTCTGTGCAGACGAATATGCTCAGCACACAATAATTGGCCGAACCGTTTATTCACAGCTTCTGTGTTGCGTAACTGGAAATGTATTATTTGAAGCACAAAGCAAGCTTCGCCTTTGCGCGGCGTTCAGTTACACAACAGTTTGATCATCCTGTTCAACAATGTTGACTCGACGTAACTCAGTGTTAAGAGATATTCCGTGATGACTCGGATACTTGTGAAAAGAGCGCAGGTGCAAACTTGGGGAATTCATTGGGGTGTTCATAACAGGCAACAAATTTGTGACGTCATACAATTTCATTAACTACTCCTCCAATATCGGATCACTCTATCGTGAGATCTTAACAAGTGAAGTGAAGTGACTTTGTGGCCAAGTGCGGTGACCCATACTGGGAATTTGTGCTCTGCATTTAACCCATCCAAGTGCACACACACAGTAGTGAACACACACACACACGTGAACACACACCCGGAGTAGTGGGCAGCCATTTTAGCTGTGGCGCCGGGGAGCAGTTGGGGGATCAGTGCCTTGCTCAAGGGTCTCACCTCAGTCGTGGTATTGAGGGTGGCAGAGANGGACCCGAGACTCGAACCCACCACCTTCAGGTTCACCTTCAGATTACAAGTCCGACTCTCAGACCATTAGGCCACGAAAGCCCAGCAGAATAGAATAGCAGTCTGTAAGCAGGACTATGTACCATGGCGAATTAAGGGAGCCACAAGCATATACCCACACTGCACAGCGGCATGCCGAACTCAATCAGTGCAGTCTGGATGTGTTAATTCACTCGCTCGGGGTCATCTGTCTCCAGGGGGTTGATGTCAAAAATCAGACACAACCTGCACGTTCTGTTTATATGCACAGAGTCCGTACCGTACTTACAGACGTGTTTGCATGTGAAATGTCATCGCTGTGTGGTGAAGTCCAGAATGAAACAGTTAATATAATTATAATGGCCTAGTAATAAAGTGGGTATAGTGTGTTGACTGGCTTGGGGTACACCACTAGGATTAGGATTAGGATTTCATGTTTTAAAAAAAATGACTGTAATATGGAGTAGAGCTTTCATTATGATGAGGTACAATGAGTAGATGAAAATGTCTAAACACAGGACAAAGACAACACAAGACAACAGCGACAAAAAATGACGAGTCGCATACGGCGTTTCTCTGCTGTCATTGTAGGTACTACAGCTCTTACAGCTCTTCCCTAATAACTGTGTGTATATTTACTCTGTGTGTGTGTGTTACTGTGTGTGTGTACTGTATATATACACTGTCTGTGTTTCTTCCTGACCTGCCTTCATGCTGGCTTTCCCCCATGCTGTTGCCCGAGTTGCAGTTTTTTTCTCTCTTTTTGCTGTTCAGATTGCAGAAATTCTTTCCTGCTCAAACAACATGCCAGTTGATCAGAATTTAGTGCCGTCTAAATCCTCGTATACATTGTCACAGCTTTCTTTTTCTATACCTTGGCCAACTGGATATAATAATCATCATAATTTTTAAATCTGCTTTATATAGCACCTTTCTCATGCCAAGGTCACGTCACAATTTTGGGAAAAGAAACAAAGAAAGACAAAAAAAAAAAAGGGAATAAAACAGACTGGTTAGCAGCGTCCTTCATAAGCTATGGCTGCGGTTGGATTTAAATGAGAGCGTGGTAATGGGGGTGTGGCAGATGGGGGCGTGGTTTAGCAGGAGTTCGCCGCAGGAGCGTGGGGGAGTGGGTAATTGATAAAGCCCACACGGATAAGCAACAGGTGTTCCAGGTGTGTAATGGGCCACTCCCCCACGCTCCCGCTACAGACTCCTGCTAAACCACGCCCCCACGTGCAAACCATCAGAATGAACGTGACAGTAGTTTTATCTACAGACGAGTGACCGATTAAAGGGAAAGACTAATGGCTCTGTTACGTTATGGGGCCATTCGCCTGGCATGGATTGGGTCCATTTGTCCTTCTTAAAGAAAAGCCTCACTGTGAATAAATAAAAGGTTTTCTGATGAACATTTCTTTCCTGATGGGAGTGGTCTCTTCCAGTATGACTCCGCCCCCATCCACAGGACACAAGGCCTCACTGCATGGTTTGAGATTGAAAATGGCTTGTAGTGGCCCAGCATTGTATTAAGCCACGTTATACTGTTGTTCCTTTTATATATATTCCACCATTCGCTGACAAATTTAACTTCGTTTGTTTATTACTTGGTCGAAAATCATTTGCAGGTGAATTCCTGAAGTCTGCAGCATCACCAGGCACTGGGTATTTACACTGATGCTGCTCTGACAGGCCTTTAATGCACCAATTTTCACTTCTTGCTTGTTTCAGGGTTTGTTTGTTTTTTTTTTAGCTCGTCTTTAGTAAGAGAATTAGTCAGTGCTCAGATTCAGCAGCAAAACATTTCCGATGCAAATGCCACATCAAGGACCTGAAGCATTGTTTTAGCTCAAACCCACAGCGGGACGAGAAACAGCTGGGTTTTTGTTGTGTTGTTATTTTTAAACAGGGGTTCGCAAACCTTTAACTGCAAAACAAATCCAATGGATGGATTGATCAACTATAAAAACGCTCGCTATTTAAATATGTGCAGCAATACTCCGAGCCATATCCAGCGAGTGTTCCTGAACTTTCCACCAACAGAACGAATTAGGTCCGAATTGACATTATTTATAATGTCTTTGTTTGGGCTGTGATTTCCACCACTGCAACAAAATGAAAAAAAAGAAACTCTTGGACTGCTTGGGTATACTTCACTGTCCCTCGAGTGTCCCTGGACCCTACTGGGAGAACCACTACCTTAAAGTGTATCTAAAAATGGCTATAATTCCAGCATAGCTGCTGTACATGGCCATTCGTCCATTTCGAACTCAGTGTGCTAGAGTGCAGAGCCAAACCAACAGAAAACGTGGCAGTGTGTGAATCCTTATAGACTGCACTGTATTGACTTCACAAAACTCACAGATGTTATTAAGAAACAATTCACGCTTGCCTATGTAGCTGCAAGATCCTTGTGTTTGCAGGGCAGTCTGGAAGGAGTGTTTCATCTGCGCTCTCTCTGTGTGTGTGTGTGTGTGTGTGTGTGTGTGTGTGTGTGTGTGTGTGTGTGTGGTGCTGCAGGGGCGGTGAGTGCCGTCTCCGAGGTGGCCCAGCGCATCCAGGACAACGCCCGCAGCCATGAGAACCACCTGCAGCTGCAGAGGGTCCAAAAACTGCTCAAGGGACGAAAGACCAGGCTGCTGGCTCCAGGTTAGAGTCTGTGATCTGCTATTCCTTTCATCTAACCCTCTCTGTCTCTCCCTCTCTCTCTCTCTCTCTCTCTCTCTCTCTCTCATTCCATCCCTCTCTTCGTCTGTATCTTGGGAAAGAGAAGGAGAGAGAAGTACATACTGGGTGGAATGAAGTAAGCTGGAACGCATTGCCGTGTCAGACGCGGCCGTTGACGCAAGACGAGTTTGTCTCTGCGTCAGCGTCTTTGTCTTTGTCTTGCATTCGGACACGAGGATTAATTGACAGCGTCGACGAGCTCTCTGTGCTAATTGGAAAGGTGGAGAGTGTCCTCTACCACTTCTCTCTCTTTTCTTCTCTTTCGCTACTTGTGGAGTGGAGGTCCTTTCTTCCCCTGTTGTTTGTCCCAGGGGAGAATGCCCATGTGTAACAAAAGAGAGACAGCTAGTGATGGAGGGAGAGAAAGAGGGAGCGAGAGAAAGACTGAGAGGGCCTTGTCGTCAATGCCTTGGCCTGCCAATCTCCCCCAGGACCAATTAGCGCTTCTCCTCATCTCGTGGACCGGCAGATAAAAAGCAAGCTGGGGAGAAAGAGAGAGAGAGTGTGTGTGTGAGAGAGTGTGTACGTGCGCATGCACAAAGGTGGTTCGTGGCTGGCGATGAATACCCAACGAGCAGCGGCCTCGTTTCACGCAGAGCCGGATGTGGGAAGTGTAAAAATCCCTCTCACTCTCCCTCTTGGGCAGGATTTTCAGGCCTCTACATTTCTCCCAAGCTCCTGTCTTTTGTCCATTAAGGCTTCTCTACCTTTTGCCGACTTTTTAGAGAGCAAGCTCGACAGACTTGCACTTTATCCATGATTTACTCTCAGTGCCTAAAAGAGGCTGATGCAAGTGGCATCTCTGATATTAAAGGGAAAATCCACCCTGAACAACTTCCTTATTAAAGTAACATGTGATCTTCAACAACACGTTGGTCTCTTTTCTCTTTGGCTAATGATTTTCTACAGTACAGTTCGACTGCTTGCTGAGAGCGGCGAAGCTGGATTTAGCCCTTGCGTGATCTCTACCTAAAGAGAGCGAAAGTGCAGCGGCACTTTAGTCCTTTAGTCTGTCCGGCTCTCTCACCTCCTTATCTGTGCGCTCTGCTCAAACAAGTTCAACTTCCAAAACTTCAGACACAGTTGTACCTTCGTTTGCAGTAGACTTCTGTGATGACAGCATGACGGACAACCACTACCGTCTCACAGGAGCACCGCCAAAATCAGATTTGCACCAGAATCACTAAGCAGATCACAAATATTTCAGTATAAACATATAAAATGTGTGTCCGGGTGTAGTTTTCCTTTAAGTGATGAGCATGGAGATAAGGGTGCAAGCAATTCTCAGAAGCAAAGTCTGAATCAATGGGACATCGATATGGCAGACAGTTTGTCTGTTTCCTGAGAGCCATGAGCGGGCGCTCTGCCGCCACTACTGCTACTTCTGTCCACGAGCTCCAGCTCGTCTCTCCACTTTTTACATGCTAAAGGACAAAGAGGGACACCGAGGGGGAGGGGAAACGAAGCATTGATTAAAACCACAACCTTGCTTCTCTTCTTGTGCTGATACTTCAGGATACCTAATGATGGTCTATTTTCCCTTCTTTCTACATAAGACCAATGCAGGACGTAACTCGGAGCACATGTATATATTTCAGCAGAAAGAACAGAACATCAGTGTCTCAAGAGTCAAGAGTGGCTTCTACAGGCTTTGAAGAGCTTTTCCGTCAAAGCCTTTGTAGATTCCTAACATGAAAGTATAACCTATCAAACCAAGTCCAGCTTCAAATTAACAATGATCACGCTCTGTGTCATCCAGCACCCATCATACGCACCCAGGCTTTCATGTGTCTTCCAGTCTTTGGCCCGGTCACATCAGGAGGACACGGCAGCCTTTGTAGTGCAACCTTTAGCACCCAGAAATTCATCGGGCCTTTGTAGATGGGCAGAGGTGCTCTTTGACAGGGGGAGTTGAAAGCATACGACATAGAGAGGGGCGCTCCAAGTTCCTGCTCTTTGAACTGCGCACTCTTGATGGAGCAGACAGAGTTTTTCGAAGATGTGTCAGTCTAAAGCATAGACAAAGGAACTGGCAGAATGATAGTGCTCGAATGAAAGAAAATACTATTTAATATATTTGCCACTTCAGCAGGTCACTGATGTCAAGCTCACGTTAATTTTATTTTTTTTGTCCAGATAGCTTTCAGCAATAATGTTAATGATAAACTCCACCCTGGAACACATGGGATTAGTTTATATTAATATAAATATATGTTGTGTTTAGTGATTTAGTTGATGCTGTATTTTCATTGTTCCCATGAGAACGAGAACTTTGCTTGACATTACAGGAACACATTGCTAGTGCAATTACAATGGAGAAACAATTTCAACATAAATGATAACGGTCAGGTTTCACTGTTAGCTCCAAAAAAAAAAAAACAGCAAAGGGCTTCTTTTCTCACTCATCATTTTCCATTCACATTCAGCATCATGTTAATGCAATGCAGCTTCCGAGACTGAGTTACAGCAGCGACTCGGTTCGGCTAGTTAGTGGAGGTATTAGCATGAAAATCAAAAAGCTAGAGGTAGCAGATCTGAAGATGTTGAGGTTCTCTTTGGGAGTGACGAGGTTGGACAGGATTAGGAACGAGTCCATCAGAGGGACAGCTCA
>CM074962.1:17196809-17219467 GCA_037577455.1 Pangasius macronema
AGAAGATAGGGATAGGTGGAGAGTGATGATTCGCTGTGGAGACCCCTGAAGGGAAAAGCCCAAAGAAGAAGACTGGCATGAAAATCAAAGCTTTGGAACCTGACCTGTTTGAGGACACTGTACAGACGAGAGAGCTAGACAGATTAAAAGGACTGGAGTGCTGCTGCATCGCCACTTTACGTAGAGATGAAGGAAGGGCTAATTCTCACTAGTGCCACGATCACGTGTCATTGTGGATACTTTAGGAAAACAAAGTGAAAATACACCACTGTGGGTTCACAACTGCGCAACAGAGTATTGGCTGCCTCTCGAGTTTGTACCTCCAGGGCGTTGAATTCAGGAGCGATACAGCGCGTGTCATATTACAGACCATAAAATGGTAACCTGGTCAGATGATAAACAGCATCCCAGCACATGTCTGTGTGGGCGGGGCAAAAGGCTTGATGCTAGTCTTATTATTGTTATTATTAGCTTTGTGATTCGTGAGGCTGAGAATGTCAACATGACACACTGCAAAGAATTCTTTGTTAGTTCCTTCGTGCTACGTCTTGCTTTGTTTCTTGTCTACAGAAAATAATTCTTTATTATTAAAAACTCTGATCCTGAATATGATCTCCAGCTTCACATTCCCCACAACGTGGACATGCTCGGACAGATGAGAGATGCCGTCTGATATCGCACACACCTTATAGTGAGAATTGTTACATAACTGACTATGACTATCAAAGCAACTGTAATCTATCTCGTATTACCTCAGGACGAGTTTCCCCTTGGCACATGGGACAGTATTGTCTCTGGATGTTGTTAGCATTGAGTTTTTTTGCTTCGGAGACAGCCTCCTGATTTAGACCTCACCATTTGTTGTGCAGCGCGCAGACTTTGCCCAGTTAAATGGATTTAACCGATTTACAGCAGCCATCAAATCTAATGTTCACACACCACCTGAGAGTCTCACGCGCTTGTCCTTATTGTCGTCACATATTAAAACCCATGGCATTTTAAAAGCAATTTGACCCCTGCTCGGCCCCTCTGCTAATCATAGAAAGCTCTTCTTTTTTTTTTGGCTCAGATTATCCATTTTGAACCCTCTGCTACAGCTGCAATCTCAAGGTGTGCCAGGACAAATAAGGAATCGGTGGCGAGAGTGAAATTTAATCTTATCTTGCGAAATGTCAGCATCCAATTTAGTAGCCATCATACACCTGCCAGTCAGTCCGAGCAGAGAGCAGACTCTACAACGGCTGAGTCTGGGGTTTTCCCCTTTACGGCTTTGTAAACACCGTCCAGTGCTTATGTTGGATGTTTGTAAGTTGGATGTAAATTGATAAGGCAGTATGTTAATGAGTCTGAGGACTCCATCCTGACCTGAGCTCTTTCTCCTCCCTTCTGTCTGTCAGGTCGCTGGTATATCCGGGAAGGTTGGCTGAAAACGGTGCCCCCTAAAGGCACGGAGACCAAACCCAAGATGTTTTTCCTCTTCTCCGATATCTTGGTTCAGGCCAAACGGTGTAGTCCAATGCACCCGACAAATGGAGACAAGCTGGCCTGTCAGAGAGTCTACCCACTTAAGGAGTGCATCGTGGACAAAGTGTTTGGCCACACCAAGAGCCAGGGAGGCCTCATCAGTGTGAGTGTGTCACCAACATACACAATGTACTCTACTGTACATACTTCAGCACGAGGGTTAGGTAATGCTATAGCTGGAGTGGAGATAAAGCCAAGATATCATATCACGAGCAATTAAAAATACTTTACAATATGTACAACCGTATGATGCAGAGACGCCACTATTCCAACCTGGGTTTAATGAGAGGCTTTCATTTCTATTTAATGACAAAATCAAGCCGTTATAAGGTACAGATAATAATAATGTAATCAGACTAATCATCTGTGGTTAATTGCATATTCAGCCCTTTGTAAGCAAGGAATTTTCTGTAGCTGGACCTTCAGGAATTTTAGTTGAATGCTTCTGCTCTAGATATTAATCAGGTATGTGTGTGTGGTACAGATTCCAGAAGTACTGGGAGATTATTTGGGGTAATAAGTTACCAAGACATAATTAAATAATACTAAAATGAAAACTCTAAAGGCGTTAATAGTGTTTGTACTACACACTTAGCTACTTAGTCTGGTATTTCAGTGTAGTTTAGTTACTTTTAGTTCAGGTACTTACCATCTAGTTACCAAAACATATTTACCAGTAGTCTGGAAATTTCATAAAAAACAAATGAATCATTACTGAAAAGTTTTCTCCATTAAGTGTAAGGCACTTTTCAGATTTGTCACCATTCTTGCCAAATCCCCTCTAACAAGTGTAACATTTCAGCACACATGAGGTTAAAAGATTAATTGATTTCAGACAGATTGGATCCCCAAGTTAGCAAAAAATGCTCCATGCATCATTCTTCTCCCTGTAATTGCTCTGGTTCCTCATAACAGTTCAAGCTTTAATGTGTCTCCTCGCTGCTTGATCTCTTTCCAGGCCTGCGTTGCCGTCGGGTGACAAATTACATCTAAATGATCCGTGTGCTGTCGTGAAACATTCAGCTGAGTGTGTTGCACTCTCAACCACTGCAGTCCCGACCAAACAGCTCGAGCGTTGTGCTTATCAATATTCATGCAGGAATGAGAGGTCTCGTATTGTCCGTCTGCTGCTCTCTGCTCAATTACGCCGTTTTATTCAAGATCTCTCTTAAATTAAAATTCATTTTTTAGGTTTATAATGAAACGAAACATATGTATTTGTCCAGCTACATGTAGTAGATGCAGAGGGCAGCATTTGAAGCTCCATTCACGTCCTAATTTTTATTATTTTTAAATATCACACTCTGCTCGATTCATAGAAAACAAAAATCATTTGATACTCGCGAAGCATCAACTACCACAAGTCTATAATTTCAGACGGGTGATGCACTGAGATCATGTGAGAGGCCTAGCGATGTCCTGTATGGTCTGGGCATCATTTAGAGCTCGCTGATGGACTGCTTAAATGCTTGTCCTGATGGGATAAGAGAACCCTCTCGCACCACTCCATCAGATTAGAGCAGAGAGCCATCTCATCCTCCGTACCAGCAAATACATCTTCCTCAAGCACTGTTATTGCTCTTCTCTTTTTCAGCCCCACTCCAGCCTGCCTCTTTGCGGCTGCTGTTGCTTCACGTTATCTAATGGCAAGAAATGGCATTTCATTAGCTTGTTATCCGACCCAGGGCTCAAATGCATACTCAATAGCATTAGGCGTAATTTCTCATAAGGACACATTATCGATCCCTGGTGCACCCCACCTCCTACCTGGAGCACTGGGGAAAGAGACTGTCAGCACTCCCAGGCCCCTCCTCATCCATGCCATGAAGAATTAAAGCCAAATTAAATTTGACAGCTGGAAATGCCATGGCAATCTATATGCAAAGTTTGAAAGAAGAAGAAGAAGAAGAAGTAAAAGGAGAAGGAGGTTCTTACAGGAAAAAAAAAACTGCACTGAAGATTTCCTTTCCACATTATTTGTATTTGGCAGAATTTCATTCTCTCTTTCTTTTTTTTTTTCCCGTATTCCTTCTCTCCTATCTTTCCGCTCTATCCTTGTCTCCCACTTCTCCTGTTAAATATTATTCCACATTCATGACAGAATCTCTTTGATGTATAAATAATCAAGCAAAATTATGTGCACCATGAATATAGCGTCCGCGCGCCGCTGTTCACATTATAAATAGTCATTCTTACCTAAGAGGGTCAGATTGCGTGACAAATCCCTAATTACCATGTCGCAATGGAAGCAGGATCTACGTGCGCATAAATCAAGCCTCCCGTCCCCATGTGGTGGCCGCCTGATATAAATGGCACTTCACATCAGCTTGTGCCTCACTCACTGAACTCTGTAATTAGATAACGCTTTCGATAGCACATTCGGAATCTTAATCTATTTAATATATAATAAGTTATACCCCTCCGCCAGATTTAACGGTGCTGCCGTTATTTTTTTTACCAAGTATCCTTTGCTCCCTCGTCTTCTCGTCGTTAGGATTCTGTTCCTGGCTGTAATAAAGATTAGAGCTGATTATTGATATGCCGCCGGTAACCGCCGCTGTTTCCTCTGTTCCGATGGCCCCAGGTAAATGTGAAAGGTCATTTAATATTTTCCAGGCACCCAATTATAATCCACTCTAATGGGTTCCGGTTTGTAATTATTCAAGGATAAAGCCCGTGCCTTTTGTTTGGTCTTGGACAGCGCCCATTGTGTTGTTTGACATGCCTAATCTCTCGCTAAAGTCTCCTCAGCATGGATGAGTGATGGTAATTGCTGTTGACTCGGAGGATGAGCCGGCTGATAGCAGGAGGAAAAGAGAGACGGCGAACTAACTTCTCAAGTGCAGGGGGCCACCAAATTAGCATCGAATGCGCATCTTTGGTCGACAGGTGTCTCTCTCGGTTTTCCTCCGGCTGTTTTGTTCTCTAGTTGATGGCCTGCTTTGTGAGTTGACATCCTGGAATGTACATGAACAATCATCGTGGTCGAAGGTGGATCCGTGAGGTTAGGCCCGGTTCTTGCGGGAGATGTGCAATGCACAGAAGGCCACAGATGTTGTCTCGCCCTTGCTATTACTTTCGGTAATTAATGTCCCTTCATTTCTGTGAAGACCATGGCTAATAATGGCAGTGTAAACAATCTTCTCTTGCCACTAGGAAGTGTTGGAAAAGTCTTGGTGTTAGTGGTTCAGGGCTGCCCTCTAGTGCTCACAAAGTGTTATGTGCTCCTGTAGCCGTCTAGAGAACCGTCACGAGCTCATCCCTGCAAACGAAGATCCTTGTCTCAGTTGTTTCTCTCTGAGCAGTGGTGGCTCAGTGGTTATGGTTCTGGGCTACCAATCAGAAGGCTGTGAACGACAGCAAACTGCCTCTGTTGAGCCCTTGGACAAGGCCCTTAACCCGCTTCTGCCCCAGGGGTGCAGTATCATGGCTGACCCCGCGCTCTGACCCCAGCTTTCTAACAAGCTGGGCGTGTGAAGAATAGGGCTTCACTCTTCTGTACTTGTATATGTAAGGAATAAAACATGACAGGGCGTTCTGTTACAGGAAAACACTCATCAGCGGGGCAGCGTGGTGCAGCCGGGCACGAAGCAGAGTTACTGTTACCACCCGGAATCTGGTTATTTTCCTGTAACAGCAAATCTTGAGGTGTTTTATTCTTTGTATAACGATAATTACTATTTAAAAAAAATATTAATAAACAACACGTCATGCTTTTTAACCATTTATGGCTAGACTTAATGTTGCGTAACTCCCATGAAACAACTTATTTCCTGTTATGACTTATATGAAGTTATTCCCTTACCAGCCTCTCCTTCTCTCTTTCTATCTCTTCTAATTAATAATAATAATAATTATAATAGTAACACATTCGTGTTACCAAGAAGCCAGAAACTGCAAAGTCCTCTGTCTTGAAGGCAGAAAACCTACTGACAGTTATAAAGTGCTGACACTGCTGACTCCTTCCATAAACACATATTTAAATAAACACCTTCAGCTTCACCAAATCAGCACTTATACTATTTTCACTAACAAGGTTTTCATATGTTTATTATTAAACTTGTAGATCGTCTACCCTGTGAGTGAAATTAAAATTAATCAACACCGATCGGAATAAAGAATTCAACAACAAAGTGAAGAAAGACTGTTCATCCTCTTTCTTTCATGTTTTCTGTCTTCCTTCATCTCTTGCAGTTGACCTTCTCCAGAGCCAAGCTGCTTCTCATGTCCACCGATCAGGAGGACATTAACGATTGGTACCGCAGTCTTTGCCTGGCCATCGGGTATGCGCTAGCGTCATCTATATTTTCACACAGTAAGACTTAATTGTGAAGCCCCTTTCTCTCTCTGTCCCCTCCTCCAGAGCTCCTATAGTAAAGGCAAGTCACGGCTAGTTTAGCATCAACCTTGTCTTCTTTCGGAGGACGTGGGGGCACGAGGAGGTTAGCATCAGGGCGAGCTCCTCACAGGGGAAAAGACCTGACTCTCATGGCTAGGCTAATTAGTTTATAGGCCTGTCAGAGTGATGGCGGTGCACAGAGGCCTCACAGTGAGGAGCCTTCTAGCCGCTGGCCCTCTGCCCAAAGCACAAGCTCAAGGGAGTGTAATTAGCCACCGAGCTGGACAGGTTGTGGTGGCCGAGGTCAGAGGCGAGCCGCAGGAGGAGGAAAAGGTGTGTTTGTTTGTGAGAAATAGAAAGATAAAGCAAATGACCTGTTGAGATGTAGTCAAGTGAGCGCCTTATGATTTCTCTGCTGCTCGAGAGAGAAAAAAAAAAAAATAGTTGTTAAAATTCAACCTACAATTAAAGCACAAGGATTCAATGCCGAAAAAATACACAAGCTTGAGTTATGGGTAGATACACAAAACTTAAGATCATGTCAGTTATGAGTTGATGGATTTGTCCAGTGTGTCAAGAGACAACAGAAACACAGACCACATTTCCCTGGGAAACCAGTATAATAACAAATTATATTTTAATAATCAATAACACCTGCAAAAGTGTGCACTTCCCTATGCCCATCACATCCCCGAAGTGTGTCTGGCATGGACATGATGTTCACAGGCGCCCCCTGTGGCCGGGGGTATACTTGACAAGTGTGTGCTGTGATGCAGCGGATACATAAGCTGTATTAAGCTGTATTGTTTATACACCTTTTCTACCTCTGGTGGATTAAAGGCGATACTCAGTAGCGTGAGGTTCAGAGCCGAACACATCTATAAAGTTTCCATGTTAAATAGTAAAACTGTTTCGGGACAAATATTCCATGGAGATGTTAAACATACAAATGTTGAATAGACAAAATATTATTGTATACATTTAAATGTTGTGTCTAATGTTTGAATAGTTTTTTTTAATGGATCCCTGGCTACAAAACACATGAGAAGCCATGGTCTAGAAGATACAGAAGTTCGGTACGCAAAACAGACTTTACAGTTGGTTTGTAGGCTACATGTGAAGTTTCATCAAAACACTAACCATAGTAGTGAAATTGTAAACTCGGAGATGGCGGAGTAATACGTTAGTGTGCGATCTGAGACACAGCTCTATTAGCTCCCGCTGTTTACAGTGATACACTTTTCTGTGGGATCTTGCAGACACACGCATAGTTAAAGCCATCCTGCGAGCCTCTGAAGCACACTCTGGCGATCTTCAGTCTAGGTTTATCCGATGTTTATATCGCGCAGGCTTTATTTAGAGCACAGAGCAGAACGGAGGCATTGAGGGGACAGGATTCGGGACAGGATGGTGTGAAATGATTTCCTTGAGGTTTTTAATCTTCGCAGCGCAGCAAAACTTTACCAATGAATTTCCTCAGAATATTTAGTGTGGCTTCAAATTGGCCCAGGGTTTTATCATAATATTAAAATTACATTCTTAATTGTAAAACTGAAAGAAAAGGTAAACTGTATAAAACCCCTGATGTCTCTGGTCCGTGTCTCGCTGCTGCGTATTGGCTTTTAGAATCCTGATCTCTGTGGTTATCAGTAATGCGAATACAGTGTCTTGCTTTCGTGCGCATCTATCAGATTTCTGCTATTCATATCAGGCTCGTGTTTAGTTTTACTGCTTGTGCTGGAGAAATCCGATCTTTCTAGCATCCCTAGCATGAGGAGATATTAATGCCAAGGACACAATCTTGTCCTGAAACTGGGAAAGGTTTTTGTGCGTTCTTGCGAAGAGTAGCGCAAACCCTTTTACCTTTCCTCACGTCTGGGTCTCGGTGCATGGAAACTTTAAAAGAAAGCTGAACATATCTCACAGGAGACCTGAGGCTCAATTAGTGCCACACATTCCTTCACCACACACACACACACACACACGCAAGTATGCGCACACAGACTGAGTGTAAGCAATCATTTAACCAAAGAACTCACGTATATATTAGAAATGTGTTTAGCTGATAGATGCTGTGTACTTGAATGGTTTGCACTCTGACGCGCGTCTCCTGACAGAAAGCTGAAAACGAAGAGCACGGTAGTGCACAGGAGAGAGGAGCTCCTCCGACCGCCGCTCCGCGCAGCCACACACAGCCAGCAGAGCGCGCCGGCCTCGTCCCAAACACACAGCAGGAAGAGGACTATGGTCAGAGACTCGCACCATCACACACACTTCACTGCAAAGGAAAATAAACCGAAGGGGTGAATTATTCAGCCGATCCTCTGTTACCCTCCATAGAGACTTTGACTTTGTGTGTGTGTGTGTGTGTGTGTGTGTGTGTGTGTGTGTGTGTGTGTGTGTGTGCAGGCGAGTGAACAGGGGACGGAGAGCGCCGTGAGCAGCTGTAGACCTCCAGCTGGAGAGAGTGCAGGCAGCGCATCCAAAAAGATCAAACTCTCTGAGGCTCCTTCTGGAAGGTACACATTCACATCCACAGAGAATGATGCCGGTCTTTGCATTTATTTATTTTTAATAATAAAAATAATATCAAAATGTTAATGTTGTATTCTCTTTTTATTGTGTGATTGTGCATCTCTCGCGTGAAGAGTGCTACCCGGGCTCCGGATTGGGCAGACAGCCGGGAACAATGAGTGAATCTGATCTGATCCTGTAGCAAATGATAAAGACTGGAAACTGTTTACATATAATAAAAGTCTTTTGTAATTAATTGATTTTAAATATGTTTATATATTATTGTTTATATGTAAGCGATTTTTGTAAAAGCTGCAGTGGAATTTTTTTAGCTATGGGTTTCCCCTGTATTTATTATTTATTTTAAGTTTTTAAAAATCATCTTAAAGCTTACTAGTTTTTAAAGAAAAATTTTTTAAAAAATTATTTTTTTGATTGGAAATCAATGCTGGTTGATATTGAAGGTTTCAGTGTTATCTCTAATAACACCACATGATCACTTTCACATGAGCCTTTTGGATTTAAAAATAGTCATATTTTATCGCAATATCAGTTATTATATCAATATGATGCCAATTTTTTTTAATATAATCAAAATATTTAAATATTAGATATTTAATAGGCACATATTGTATGTACCATGAGATATATTTTATAGTCATTAGAGCTTTTTATTCCTGAATTTTCCGAACCACACTGCATTCACATGTAGATACAGAATGTTTGTATCATATTAACAGCACTATTTACACGTCTGTATTTTATAGGTTTTTTATATTTGGTCATTTAATCTTAAAGTTATTGTTCAAATAGCATTAAAGAATAATAAAATTAAGCTATACCTGTAATTCCAATCCATGCCAGTCCAGTTTTGAGTATGGAATTAGACCGGTTATCAGATCAGACTCGGATTGTCTCGGGAATCATCTTTTTTATGCTTCCTTAATTTCATTCTTTTCCATCTTGTGCTCATCATTAACTGAAATGAAGCAACGGCCAAAAGGCCATGACTCCGAGCTCGGATTATTAGTCTCGTATCAGAAATGAAGCATTGGTGCGTGCCTGAAAAGATTTTTACGAAGCTCTTGTGATTCAAGGGCTACTTCTACTTTTTTTCTGGAGAGTATTGGGGGAAAAGTGAGTCACTCTGATCATTTCATCATGATGATTATTTTCTTTGCTGGTATCTCTGATAGGAAGGTTCCAGAAATGTGTAATCAGATGTACGTCTTTCACGCACAGGTCCCAGGAATCGTCTGGCTCGAGCTGCACCATTCTGTAAGACGATGCAGATGTTGAATTCTTGAGGAGACTGAGAGAGGCGGCGGTCCTGCTAGGACTTCATGCTTCATGCTTACCGAAAGAATGCTATCGGTTCACACTCCAGCATTTTAAGAGTGATTTTCTCTGAAATGTGTTACTTCTGTTCTTTCTACTCCTAAATGCCAAAGAACTAAGTGTGTCCGTGTTCCTTATTTACCAATGCGTTTTATTTGTCTTTTATACCGTCGACTGAAGATGCCAAGGCACAGATCTTTAAGTGCTGAACATATTGTTGCTTTTTTATGTATCATATATTTTTACTCTGTCTCATATGAGCTACTAATAACCTACACTCCTGCAAAACATCAAACCATCATGTATTCTTATTATTGGGGAAGAAAGATGATGTGCAATATAAAGGGGTGCGTGAAGGGCTTGTGTGTGGACCAGTTGTACGGATTGTGCGTCATGGTGAGATCATGTTGTATGTAAACATCTGCAGGCAGCCACACTGATTTCCACTGTGTGTTGTATTACTGTAAGGTTTATAATACGTTTCTTTATAACACTCCCATCTGACCAGCTGTACCAATGTTACTGAAAGCTGTTACACTGGACAGTCGTTTAATCATCTCTATATGAATCAGTCATGAATGACTCTTTATGTGATTACAGCTTAAATTTGCAGTTTATAGCTTTCATACTACAGGCTGTGTAAAATTTTTGGTTTTAGGCTCAGCTCATGTGGTAGGTTTGATCAGGTAATCGGATCTCGTCCAGCACTGAACTAATCAAAAAAAATCATATTGAATCAAATTCAGATTGGTCACAGATAAAGTTCTGGACGTATGTTATTAATAATGACCTGTAATGGTGTATATCGCTTTATTAGGATGTTGGGAGAACTTTCTGATGCCTTGTGGTGCATTACGTATCCTAAAGCGCCCTCTTGTGGTTAATGTAACCAATCAACTAAGACATTAAGACATAAATCCTTGTTCTTCATTATAAACTTCTAAACAATAAAATCCTTCTTGGAGGGGAAAAAAAGCAAGTGTGAGGTTCTTTTACTATGATTAAATAAATAAAATATTAATCATTCATTCGTTCGTCTTCGGCTCCCTGAAGGACTAGTGGTTAGGCCATGGCGCGCTCATCGCTGGGGCCGGGGTTCGGTTCCCAGGTAACAAGTCAAATATGCTGACCAATGATTCGCCATGGCGAAAGAGGAACAATAACAACAACATTCGTTCATCTTCAACTGATTATCCTAGTCATGGTGGATCCGGAGTCTATCCTGGGAACACTGGGTGTAAGGTGGGAATACAAAATGTGCACACACAATCACACACTTATTCACACCTAGGGGCAGGTTAGATTAGCCAGTGCAACTACATGCATGTTTTTGGGAGATGGGAGGAAACCAGACAACCTGCAGGAATCCCTCACTGACCCGAGGAAGAATATGCGAGATTCTACAAGCTCAGGGGCCCTGATGCTGTGAGGTGGTAATGCTAGCCACTGCGCTAATATGCCAGCCATAACTAAATCAGACATCCGATATATCAGAAATTTGAATCAAGTGTGTATTGTTCTGAACTGCATTGTATTTTAAAATGCAAGATAAGTAAATTAAATGATGCACTAGTTTACCAGTGCGATCTTTAAGCGCTGCTATTGATTATCCATGTGTACAAGGCTATAGCACTGGCATCTGTGTCATTTATCATAATCATCTTCATATTACGGCCTAGATAGCCAACAAAGGGCGTCCTGAAGATGCTACTGCTCCAGAAGCACGTGCTTCCCTGTAGTCAGTGCAGGATACCTGGAAAAGCATTAAATTCCCTTATGCAAATTCAACAAATTTAAGGCCATAAAAGCTCATAAATATCATAAATATTGTGGGGAAAAAGTTTCAAAAATCGTTGGCTGAGGTCTTAAATTTTGGAGCAAACGTATTTGTTTGGTTGGTGATTATTATAGATACTGATTTGCATGCTCACAGAGTGCTATGGGATGCACTGAGGTGGACATGAAGTAATGGGGAAATGTAAATTTAACAGCAAGTGGCTTGAAAATAATCAATACATGGATTGGTTAAAACCAGCACTGGGAAATGATTTGGAAGCCCGTTGTAGCATTTGTGAGAAATGCTTTAAACTTGGCTCTGTGGGTGTTAAGGCCGTGGAAAAGCGCAGGCAATATGTGCGAACTCGTCAGCAAAATCCTATCGCTCTCTATTGCTCCCAGGCAGCCAACTGCTGAAACTGTTAGTGTACAAGCAACAACTTCCATCCAGCAACCGCTCCACATTCAATCAATCTGTAGCTCCACGCCAGCACTGAAAGCAGAGGTTATCTGGGTATTATGGACGGTGGAGAATCATCACTCGTACATTTCTAACAGCAACATTAATGCAATGTTTCCCAACTCGGAGCTTGTGAAGACTTTCGCATGTGGACAAGACAAGACTGCCTACATCACCAGGCTCGCTTTGGCTCTGAACAAATTCGGTCTCGTGATTTCTTTCCACGTAAACACCGGTACACACTACTCTCAGATTTGTTTTGTTGGTTCTGGTTCGTTTAGGGCGTGCAATATTGGTGCAATATTGGTGCAATTGGTGCAATTGGTGCAATTGGGGGAAGTCGTGGCCTAATGGTCTGAGAGTCGGACTTGTAACCCGAAGGTGAACCTGACGGTGGTGGGTTCGAGTCTCGGGTCCGGCAGGGATTGTAGGTGGGGGAGTNGCACTTGGATGGGTTAAATGCAGAGCACAAACTCCGAGTATGGGTCACCACACTTGGCCACAAAGTCACTTCACTTCTATAAACCGGTACTTCAGATCGCAGTTTAACTGCACAGGACCTGCTTAAACACTTTAAGTTTAAGTTTGTTCTCTGAACAATATTTTCTTACAGTGATTTTTGGTTATGATCTTTTATAAATATACTAGTGATCATTGTTAGTTTATTTTTATTACCAAATGTTCCAATATACATCTTTTAATGTTTTAAAGTATTAGTATACATAGAAATAAACATGACTTTAATAGCATTTATTAATCTTGGATCATTTAATTAATTTGTGCTTTAAGTAAAATGCTATTTTATAAGTAGTAGCTTGTACTGGGTCCTGTTGATGACTGATGGACTATGACTCATCGTTCTATACCTCTTCAGCATCTGATGTTAATTTCTACACTCACTTTCGCAGTAAAATTTGAGACATTTTGAAAAATTGGTCATTTTCTTGTTATTATTATTTGCCAGTAGTGTGTGCACTGTCCTGATGTAAAGATGATGATCTCTGTCTCCGTGGAAGGAAACGGTGTTTTCCAGCAGGAGCATGCAGAACAGGTTGGAGGTGCCCAGTGGAGTGAGGTTGGTAGTTGTGGCCTCCACACCTTCCACAGTGCTTTTCGAAAGCGGATTGTTAACGTGGCAGTTAGAAAAAGTTGTAAAAGCATTGCACGCATTATTCAACAATGCCCAGGCAAGAAGGGGACGACTTCTGCACAGTGACTAAAACAAGTGTATTTCCACTGCCATTTTGTGGCCATCAGTGGATCGAAATCTTGCCCATGGTTGAGAGGGTAACTGCAGTGTGGCCAGGGATGATCCAGTGACAGCAGAGCAGTTTCCAAACACTGGAACATCATCAAATGACACCATCAGTGAGGCAAGAAAGGACCTGCTTGACTGTGGCCAAGCTTAATCTCCGTTATGCCATTTATCAGCAAAGATTTGACTATACTGAACAAGGTAGCTGTTAATTTCTGTTCTGTAGCTGTACTGTGTGTAAATGACACTGGAACTCAATCTGTCTACTCTATGAAATGCTGTCTGTTTTTTTTTATTATTTTAGTAATGACAAATGTAAAGATTGTGTCTAAGTACATATTATTATTATTGTTTTCTTTTAAATAAGAGAGCTTTAAGACATCACTTCACAGCAACTGATCAGACTGATTCAGGGTCAGTATCAATGATCAGTGGACATCACTTTGGAGCAGTAGCACTCCTAAAGGTATTACGAAGGAAATATCAAACAAAACAAGCATTTGTTTACTGTGTAAAATGACATTTATGCAGTCCATCTTATATACTCCTCTGAGGAAGTCGAGTAGAGGCAGCAGCAGTGTAGGAGAACGGACTGTCCTCGAGTTTAGGAGGGACTGTGTGAACATTTTGACAAATATTGTCAAAAAAAAAAAAAAGTGCAGGAGAAGAGCCCTTTGAGATACCCAGCTGTGAGACAGATGACATGTTTGGACCCAGCTCACATGTTTTCGGATCCAGAGTTATGCATTTCAGGAATGAGAGGGTTTGTACAGAGGCGTCTGTGCTGCTACATCAATTATTAAGGTTTTACAGTCCATGTCAAAGACGTAATGTACAGTGATGAATGAGAATGTAATGCAAAATGATGTTTCATTACTCTGATTTTATATTTTTTATTATTGGCTGTGCTACAGGTGACCAGAGTGTCCAGCAAGGTTTCCTGTCTCTTGAGGTAAAAACTCTTCCTTCAAGTCCAGACACAAAACGAGATGTGTGTGTACATGGATTGCTCAGCCAGTCCTACCTGGAGCTTTGGGCTTTTTGTCAGAAACTCCTAATTCTGTCTCATGGGCAGGAAACAGCTGAGAGGGGCTTCTCAGTGAACAGGGAGGTAGAGACGTGCAACATCGAAGAACAAGCTGTAATCGTTCAGTGGCTGGTGTGTGATTATATTCCTGTTTTTTTAATAAAGTCTTACCGCAAATTAATATATTCAGACCGTGAGTTAAATTTCTCAAGATCCACTTTGTGGCCACAAAGCACTTTAAATGTGTCAACTACTGTAATTTTTAAAATGAGTGAGAAAGAGGAATCAATCACAGTGGTCTAATTCAATTTATTCCTCTTTCTCACTCATTTTAAAAATTTGAAGAATTCAGTAAGCACTTCATCCTGGTCCAGGTCTCGGTAGATCTGTAGCCTATCCTGGGAACACTGGGCACGGGTTAGGGTTAGGGCATTACGGTGGTTGTAGTACATGCTCAAAAAGTCACTAGAAGTTTTAGGCTCATTTACATATTCGTTGAACTGTCGTGATCATTTGCATATCAGAAAGTATTTCACTAGACTAAACCATGCGCTCGAAAAATACCACAGCTGCTCAGTGTAACCTGTGAAAAATGACGGCTGTAAAGGTGCAGAGGGCCAAATGCTGTAAAAAATAAATGAGTATGTGACTTTTGATGAGCAGGATGAAACACTTTGACTGCAAAATCACTGGCGCTAAGGCTCAGAGAACATGGAGGAAGCCCAAACAGACAGACAGAACCTCCATGTGAACCTCCACACAGACAGTAACCCAAGATCAGGATTGACCCCTGACCCTGGAGTTATGAGGCAACAACGCTAACCACTGCGCCATTGTGCCACCCACTTACTCTCTCTTTACATATCTCACATACCTTTGTGAGCGTGATGATGGAGAGTAGGCCTAGGCCTAAAGGGGAATCGAGAACGTAAGTACTTACAAAAGAGATTAAAATTTGATGAGGGGAAAAATATATTATATGACAAGTCAGTGTATTCAGATTTGTATTTGTAACTTTGCTCTCAAGTCTCAAGACATGATCCCTAGCATAAAATACCTTAATGTATTAAGGTTCCTGAATATTTGGGCTATATGTTATTATAAGATTATATGAAATAATTAACTCAACATATAAGACATTATATAAGATATTTAACTCAAACTAACTGCTACAAGTGGCTCTAGCGAGGATGTTCATGCTTTCAACACGATCGACTTTGTTATATCCTTATTGATTCATCGCCCTCATCAAACATGCTTAAAAATGTGTATTACATCATTGAACTGTTTTGTCTCTTTTTGCAGACGTTTGTGGCAAACATACTGCCAACAGGAATAAAGTTAGCTTCCTTCCTGCGGTTATCATGAGCTATCAGTCTGAAGGCAGCTTGAGNTCTGAGAAAACCCCTCCATGACTTTGCATAAAATTGCTTAGTGGTGCTGGAGTTAGCCACAGAGTGGCAGTACTGCTTTGTTGGAAGAGTAATGCCTGTGTTTCTGTGTGTATGGTGGTGGTTACAGCATCTCTACCAGTTTGTGTGAATTAGTTCACCCAAGGATTTGTTATGTAACCAGGTTAACTTCTACCTGTGTCAGTTATGTTAACCAGTCGCATAAAATGACCATGTATCACACATCTCAGGATATTCCTTCTCTCTCATTTGGAGCTTATGAATCATTCACAGACGATAGAGGTCACCACGCTTGGTTTGGCCTTTACCTCTTTAGGTGGACAGGTAGTCCATGTCTCTAATTTATAACCCTATTAATATAAAGCAATTTGCTTGTTTTATATTTTGTGTGTGTTTCGCTATATATGCTAACCATTTTATGGATACCATAACAATGGTATCCAGGGCTTCGCTGATGGCACACAGCTGTATGTTTCAGCCAAACCAGATAACAGCTTAATAAAGAACGTGCAAAAGACTTTACACCCTGGGTCCTGAGTAACTTCCTCATACCTGATTCAGACAAGTACGAAAGCTTTCTGATTAACTCTCGATGGCCTTTCAGTTCCATCATGTGTAGCAGTGAAAGACTGTGGTGTGATTATTGACAATACAAATGAAAATGAGCTGAAGTTTACTGATGATGTTTGCTGTTAATATACAACTGTGTTTTTCAGCCAACGTTAGCATGTAGCCAGCCGGCTAGTTCACTGTTAGTAAATTAGCTCATGTGTGTCACATGGAAACACAAGTGGGAGTTCAGGATTCTAGTCCTGATCTGATTGTCAGATTTATTTATTAGGGAAACCTGTTCAAATGTACCATGAGTACCATAATTGTGTTTTCATTTTGTCTAACAACATCTCTATATTATTAGGTTTAGATCATGTGGAGCATCTGTAATACAAGTTGAGAAATTCAACAGCCCTGTGGTGTAAGTTTTGTTTTATAACCACAGTACAGTAAAAAGACAGGAGAGACAGAGGATTCTTCTACAGAAGTGACTTTCTGGGTAACGTTAGTTTGTGCCACTCTGCAATAGTAAATCTCATTTAGTCACAAACCGATGGAGTGTCTTGGATAACGGGTAAAAAGAAATTGGCCAGATGACACCAGACTTGGCTCTCTGCACTGCAGCACGTTGAGGCAAAGATGAAATAAGCCAGTCTAGAAATAACAGAGGCACCACAAAGTGCCTCCCTGCAGCCTGATGTCTCTGCGTGTGGGTGTGTACGGACAAGTCTAAATCATACAAGTTACATAAGTCTAACACTGAAAGTGATTACAGTGAAAAACAGATCGTTACTATTAACATAATCTCCACGTTCTTATATGAGCAGTGTGCTGATTTATATTTGGACTGAAAAGAGATTAAAGAATAATGTGCAAAACAACATGATTTACTTCACTGGGTGCAAATATTAGTAGCTGCCATATAACCTTACACTGATTTGTGGCTTGGATTATTGAAGACAGCAGGATTTAATGAAATTTACACAGTATCCCATTATCTCAGATATAATCCATCAGCCAAAAAATGTGCATAGTGTCTGAAGCGTGCGTCTCTCGTTCTGCACTGGAGGTGAAGTAATAACGAAATCTACGAAGTTTCGAGCGCCATAGCACAAACCAAACGAAGCTCGTGTTGGAAACCAAACCTGCCTTGGCTCAGGAACAATGTTCGAGCTACATGGACTATTCACTGGAAAATGATGACCTGGAGATGTTTTTTGAGTCAAATGGAGGACATTGCAATCCATATTTAAGAGTAACTCCCAATGAATCAGGACTACACATCGGCTTATAAGTTAGTTCTCAGGATTTATCAGAAAGAAATGAAACTGTATATCTTCACATTATTGCTTTTTCCAAGTGGACATAACTAGAGGGAGGGTTTTACTTTTGAAATTGGAATCAGGACAAATGCAACAAAACGCTTTTCAGACCTCGACTCTGTGAAACAAGGAACAGAGTGTGCCTGGAGTCTTATTGTCTAAACGCAACATGTGTAAGCTAAATATATTATGAGTGTTTAATACGTTCTCTTCATTGTCTGGCTCACATCTTATGCGCATAATTGCATCAGTAGTAGTCAAGCTTTATATGGCACCATGAATAATTCACCATCATGGTCTTTCTAAAAAAAAAAAAGTAGAAGTTTGTTGCCATAGCATGTAGGCCTCATGTTAGAACATATAAAAGTGCCAGATTTTATATTTATACTCAAGGCTGTAATATGGGAACCTGAGAGTTTCCACAGTTAGGGCAGTGGCTCACTGGTTAAGGCTCCGGGTTAGAGGTCAGGGGTATCATGGCTGACCCTGCACTCTGACCCCAGCTTCCTAACAAGCCGGGATATAAGAAAGGAAAGGATTTCACTGTGCTCTAATATATACAGTCAGGTCCAGAAGTATTTGGACAGTGACAGAGTTGTTGTGATTTTGCCTTTATACACCACCACGATGGATATGAAATAAAACAATCAAGATGTGATCGGAGTGCACAAAAACTCTGTCACTGTCCAAATACTTCTGGACCTAACTGTATATGACAAATAAAGGCTTCTTCTTCAATTTAAAAGTCATATGAAATGTGTCATAACTGTTTTTAGGTTCTTGAACCGAAGTTCAAACTTTTACTAGATTTACCGTACAGACTTTCAGGCTATCATGAAAAGGGAAAATATCAAAGTGCTGTCGAAACTCAACAGGTTTAGAACAGAAGCGTCTTGGGTCTGATACTGGATTTAAAAAATGGTCATATGTTATTGTATTTACAATAAATTTCAACATGAATAGACTAAACTTCAGTACATTTTAAAAGTTGTTTTGTTTGTTTTTTGTTTTAAAGCAACATTTTTCTGGTTGATTTTACATTAATTACAGTTTAATTTTAGTCCTAATGTGTTTTTCTTCATAATTTACCCACACATATTAGGACAATGTTGGTGTTCCTGAAGGTTTTGCCTTTCTTCCTCTTACTCTCCATTAATATTGTTTGTAGAAACCCTAAATGCCTAATTAAGTCTTTAAGTCCTCAGTTGCTAGCTTGCTTCCATGCTTGGCATCTATATTTTTTAGTTGCATATCTACAAGAGCGCCATGACCTTACACACTTGAATGGCTCCATTTCAATTCAGTTACATTTTATTTGCACTTTCAACAGTAGATATTGTCACAAAGCAAGCAATAGACAAAAGCTGCCAGGAAAAACTCCCTGCGAGGACATGAGGAAGAAACCTTCAGAGGAACCAGACTCTTGTGGGTGACACCAGATAGTGTGATTACTAATCATTACTCTCTAACTGTAGACTGTAGTATATTGTGTATTATACATTGAGTCCTGGGATGAAAACAAAACAGTCTTTACGATTCCAGCAGCAGTTCAAATAAGCAGTTTCAGCACCATTACGCTGGAATACCCATACTCTTAGAAAAACATTTCCTGAATTTCCAAACATTCTGGTCTAGAAATCATCTTTAGAAATAAAGTCCATTTATTTCCAAATGTACCAGACTTCTGCACGTGAAATGTTATCCATGTTTTAAAGAAAATCAGGGCTCAAAAAAAACATTTAGGCGTATTTGGTGCCTCAAGAATTCCTGAAGAACTGTTAAAATAATTGTGATTTTTTTCTCTTTGAAACACAGCAGAAGAGATTAATTGACCCTTTCATATCAGTCTTTAAGACGCATTTTCCCCCAGTTACAAATATTGAAAAACACAGCAGTCGCTGTTATATAGTAAGCAGCGGTCCTATGGGACAAGGGAATGTTACTCTTTATTGACTCACCACAGATTTATGGTTTGTTTACAGGTTTGTGTGGCCATGACAGTGAAGACCTACTGTACTTGGAAAAAAAAAATCTCCTTTCAAAAGCCATTACTGACTCAAATACGATAAATGATTCGCTCTCACTTTCCTGTCTTATTTCATACTCCATTATAGTCTCATTGCACCACAGAGATTATTTTCTCATTTACAAGCTGCAGGATTACAAGTTGCAGCATTCAGCATTCAACTTCAGGTTATGTATCTAGCTTATGAGCAATTAAAACCCTCAGCTGACCATTTTTTAACTTCTGAGCCGGTGCATGTTTCGTGACTATTCCTGGTGGAAGTGTCAGATCCTTATCATGCAGGAAATCATCCTGCTTTCTTGGAAATGCTTTAGGAGGCAATTTCTTGCTACTTCACATTGAAAACTCGGAATGTTTTCTATTTAATAAGATCCAGACAGGGATAATAAACATCAGTGGCCCCTCTGGCACCTAAATGTGTCTTCCACCAACGTGGACATGATCCAAATCCTGATAAATTTCCTCATGATTGAGTACATGTAGTGATCTGCTCCTCTAAAGTAAACACTTTCCCTTTTGTCACATGCAGGAGCAATGCGTTTGTTACAGAGGTTTGTGTAGTGATTGTGATGCTATTGCATCCATCCTGACTGTTTGCTCTTATGCATACACACCATACAATCAACTCCGGAAATATCTGCACCCTTCAAGCAACGTGCACAACACAATTCTACACAACGCAGCATTTTACCGGCAACGCACTGACAGCAGCACTGGAGAAAGGTCAGGAGGTGATGAAGCATTCTTTCTAAATGTCACTTCAATATCCATCTAATGCTCGTTATTCAATTCTTCCCTCAGTGGAGCACAGATTTTGTATTTGGATCCACATGACAGCATGAAAATAGTTGGTAGCGACCCCACCCCCACCCCACTCCTGTGGAGTGCCCTACTTGCCGACCTTCATGTGGAGCTTGTGGTGACGTAGGTCAGTGGGGAAAAAAATGCTCCTACTCCCTGCTGCTTCCAGGCATAAGGGAGAAGATCAAACAGTGGAGTCAGGACTGAGGCTCACATCAGTGACAGTGTGACGGTGCAACACTTCACTCGTCTGCCCTCTAAGTCTGGTGATGTCTGTGTGCACTCAAACCGTTACAGTTGGCATTTAGGTGACCTCATTTTAAATAACCAACAACTAGATCACTAAAAGTGATTTTCTTTAGCTTAGAGTGCACTTTTTTTTTGCACAATATCTTTTTCAAATACAAAAGAAAACACTGCCAGGTTTGTAGCTAATGCAGAATCACACAAGAGACACGTGAATATGGAATATGTTTAATGTTTCTTGTCCTTTTTTAATAGCCATAAAATTCTACAAGAACGTTGGTTATAGTATGTTTTTATTTGACTTTGCATTTTACGCTTGTACTTCAGTCACCTAACTGTTTATGAGCTCCTTTTGCCTCGTATTAAACTAATTACTTGGCATTTACCAAGCAGACCATGGAATTCCCCCAAAAAAACATTCATATGCTGTCGCTTATTCACTCACTTTCACTAACTGCTTTATTCTTTATTATAAATAAATCCCTTCTATTATTGTGTACTATATGGACAAGTAGTGCAAATGTGCAACCAATAAATTCATCACAGTTTCCGCAAGAAGTCCGGTTGGTTAAAATCTATCCTNNNCCCAAAGCCACTACAGCAACCGCAGCCCCAAAGCCACTACAGCAACCGCAGCCCCAAAGCCACTACAGCAATCGCAGCCCCAAAGCCACTACAGCAACCGCAGCCCCAAAGCCACTACAGCAACTGCAGCCCCAAAGCCACTACAGCAACCGCAGCCCCAAAGCCACTACAGAAATCGCAGTCACAGACATGGGGCAGTCGGGCTTGTAACCTAAAGGTCACAAGGTTTCAGTCTCAGGTCCGGCAGGGATTGTAGGTGGGGGGAGAGAATGACCAGCGCTCTCCTCCACCCTCAATACCACGACTGAGGACTGACTGAGGTGAGACCCTCGAGCAAGGCACCGAACCCCCCAGGTGCCACAGCACAAAAGGCTGCTCGAGTGTGCACTTGGATGGGTTAAATGCAGAGCCCAAATTCCAGGTATGTTTGACCACACGTCACTTCACTCACTCACTTCATATGAGATCCCCAAAACATCTCCCCAGCCCTCAGGTGGAACCATCCCCAGCAATCCAAACAGTTCTTCAGGCCATCCATATGGGGCCGTCCATGGAGTGAACTCAACCGGTGAGAACTCCAACCAGAAGTAGGGCGATCGAAAGTGTCAGCACTGACCATCCTGCTTATTAGGATGGAATTTGACCCCATGCTGTCACTACTGTCAACATCACCTCAAATAATTTTACACACCCATTCAAAATGTCATTCCACAATAAAGTTTGTTTCTCTAGTCTGTGTACCTAAAGGGACATGATGGGAAATTAATTCTGCAGCAATATTTTTGGCAATACTTTCCTAAGCAATAGTTTTGCATTTCCTCATGGGTTTTAGGGACTGGTTAAATGTAGGCTAGTTTACGTTTATAAATGTTGCATTCCTGCTGTGTGATTATTAATTAATGATTAATAATGCATTAGTACATACTTCATATGTATACGTGTAAAGGATCACCACGTCAGATCCTGTGGGAAAATCTCAATCATCACTGTAGATTTTTTACAGTAATTTACTGGCAACGTGGGTTGTCAATAAAGTAAATTTACAGTAAAGTACTGTAATATCATGTACACTATAAAATAACACATAACCCAGTTTGCTTATTTGTTTGATGCAGGATAAGGATGAGATGAAGCATCTTGCCCCATGGTCAAGGACCCAGTCAGGGCAGTTTGCTGGTGCTGGGATTGAACAGACAACTTTCTTATCTGTGACTCGAAACTGTAACCACTGAGCCACCACAACTCACCAACCAGCTGCCAGTAAATTGCTGTGAAATGTACAGCAGTTTTTACACTGTAGCTCAGAATTTTAAAAAGATAGAGCTCTATATTAACACTGAATACTAGGAACAGGCTCTTATGCCCACTTCATCTATGTAGATAATCATTTGTGCAAATTTGTTGGGGGTGAACTGGTACAGAATCTAAAGCCTGTACACACAGTATATGAAGTATTATAATGCATTAATAATCACTGTTTA
>CM074962.1:17230578-17241244 GCA_037577455.1 Pangasius macronema
AGTACATCATCATTATACTCTAACGTGGCCATAGAGTGTCACATTAAGGTGTAGTGTTCATAGTACATCATAATTATCCTGTGATGTGATGTAGTCTACTTTACAGGATTGTATATATCCTGCTCTTGTTCCAGGAGTATATCACTTCATGAAAAATATATCACACTGGAGGAGTATAGAACATTTTATGATCTTATATTCTCCATATGATATACTCTGTGGTATATCTCCATGATATTCAGTATGTAATATTATTTAATACCTATTTCACACTCTATGTCTCCATGATATACTATGTGTGTGTGTGCAGGACCAGGATTATGAGCCAAGCCTGTACGCTATATACTGGCACAGTGTATATAATGTGGAGAGTATATAGCTGAGTAGTAAAGTAGTAATACGTATTATATCATACTAAAGTATATAATGTCACATCATGGAGTGTACTCATCTGTGCTATGAAATACTGTCCATGATAACCAGAGGGCAAATTATTCAATAGCATCTCCTCAAGGTGATTGATGGTATCTGCTTAAAATAACTCGGGAATGTGCTTAGGCAAAGCAGTTCCGTTTAAATTACAGGAATAAGCTAGCTAGCTACTTCATTTCATGTAACAGTAAATGTGTGTGTGATAAAGAGGTATAGCCCATTGTAGGGGTGTTCAGAACTAGACTAGACTAGACTGACATGGCTGGACCAACATTATATATTAAACATACAGTATTCTATATGCTAAAGGGCGAATACGTCATACTAGAGCACATCTCCCATTCTAATATCTGATAGCCTGTTGCTTTGCGTTTTTGTTTTGTTTTGTTTTGTTTTTTTTGTTACACTGCAGACTAAACCAGACGCTCTGCCAAGCACCTGCACTTACTTATTTAGTGTGATCATAAAATGCAGAGAATTGCTAAGTGCAGCAAAATGCATTTGCATGACTCTGTGAAAATTCGTTCTTGCTTTCAGAGTGTATATACAGAAAACGCATGTCTGTTGATGGAAGGCAGCTGAATCTGGAACTTTACGACCCATGTTCCCAGGTATGTGTTTACAGCAGCAGTGAAAGCAGCAATAATGATTACAATAAAATAGGGTCCACGAGCTATGAGATATCACACCCTCATAAAGGTTAACTGACGCATTAAGGAAAACGAGACCGTGAATACGATATGCTGTTAAGATGCTGTAATGAGATGTAGTGCTTGTGTAAGGACATTTGAGTTTTATTCCCAGACGCTTGCATTTTGCTGCAGCATGGCTTAGGGCTCGGGGACCAAAGCATGTGTGCTTGTAGTACGTCAGTTTGGGATAAATTGTAGAATCTTGATTTAGGATATAGACTGACAAAGACTGCAAGTAGTTCGCCTTGTGTGTTTAGTAGGTTAATAGTAGTGGAACAGAATTCCATAGGGGGAAAAAACTAAAAAGAGATCTCTGTAGTTTCTCCTAGACAGCAATGAAATAACCCAGTAATTTATCTACGTAACATACTACTACATTTACTACAAGCACACTGATGGTGTAAACTAGTGTATTTCTGGTGAGAATCCCCCAAGTGAGAATCCCCCAGTGCATCTCTGAGATATCAAACTTTAAGCAGAGTAAATCCTATGGAAGCATTCACTTCACTAAATTTGCCATTTTCCCCCACTAAGTTATGACTTTACACTGATCATTACATGTTGAACTCTATCACACCTGCACACTTGACTGCCTTTATGTGCAACGTTCATGGAGACTAGATAGATAGATCACCTCAAGGTATACAGTACAATACTTTAAATCTGTTTATGTCTCTGCAGCCCTGTGAGGGAAAGTCCACTCTGAATGAGCAGATCCACTGGGCTGATGGCTTTGTGGTGGTGTACGACATCAGTGACCGCGCCTCTTTCATCACAGCCACAGCTATCGTGCACCTGATCCGAGAGCTCAACATGGGAGCAGCCAAAAGGTACAAAACAAATGTAGATCTGGAGGACTGAGCTATTTTTTTTTTATCCTCCATTCACAAGTACTTGATATGCCTCTGCTGTGTAGGCAGTCGGTAGCTGAGCAGGAGTCCAGCTCCGGGTTTCATTATAGAGAAGAGCAGAGAGGCTATAGCTGCCGGAGGAGGCTGAGTGGGCGCTTTGTTAACACAAGGACTGACAGCGTAGCCTACGCATTTATTTTTGTCAATGGCTAAAGCCACCTACATTTTTAGCCCACATCTTGTTTGGCTTTTTAAATAGCAAAATGGATCTGTGATTCATTGTAAGCACTGGCAGTGAAGCTATGACTGAATGTCAAATATTAAATGCCTTCCTGTTTGTAATTAATCAGCTGATTTCTCATCAGGCACATGTACTCCGAAATGTTTAATTCGGCCATCACAAAGAAATCCAAGGATTGTCCAAAATGGGCAGAGTAAAGCAGAAATATAAACACCACAATCAGGTTAAATCTGCCTTAATCTAACCAAGCTTTTCTTTCAGTTTAGCTTTGAAGATAGACCACCTTATTAGTACATGGATTCCAAATGAAAAGTTGTAAATAATGTACAATCCTCACACAATTCGACAGATGTGATAAACTCTATCTTTCAACATCCAGACAAAACTCTGGACATTATTTATAACACAAGTCACTTTCAGTCAATAAATGATTTCTTAACCCCTCTAGGGAGTCCGAGTCGGTGGTGTTCTTGGTGGGCAATAAGCAAGACCTATGCCACATGCGTGAGGTGGGCAAGGAGGAAGGTCAGAGGTTGGCGACAGACGGGCGCTGCCAGTTCTACGAGCTTTCCGCTGCCGAGTGCTACCAGGAGGTGGTACTCATGTTCACAAAGTTGGTGCGCAATGCCAGTCTGAGTGGAAAAGCTAAAGAGCGCCGGCGCCGGCCCAGCGGCTCCAAGTCCATGGCTAAACTGATCAACAATGTGTTCGGCAAGCGGCGGAAATCAGTGTGAGAAAGTTCCGGAGGAAGAAGAGACATGCATGGACACTTCTGGTGCCATGATCGTAAGAGATGCACTTAGCTGCAAAGAGGATCAAAGATCAACATGGTTATTTCTGCCTACTGCATGCAATTATCTTTAAAATGTCACATCCAAGTGATAGCAGTAGCGTGTTTTGGGGTGACCATTTTCAGTTGACATCATCTGCTGTTTGCCAGAAATGTCAGAAATGTCCCAGCTGTTCCTCTGTTGGACGATGCATAAAATTGGCAAATATAGTATGCTTCAGTTCATGTATGAGTATGAGCAGAGATTTGAACTATAAGCAAGTTGTGACCTTAGTATTATAAGGTTGAAGAGCTGTTTTGAAATATGGGACATAGTTTCTACTTTCTAGCAAAATTCTAGCATAAATATGCAGTTCATAAATTAACATTAACATCTCAACAAAGCCTACACCTTAAGGTGTATAATATTGCAGGTTTTCCAGGTCTTGAGCTTGTACCTTGATGAGGGCCCCTAAAATCACTTTCTCCTGGTCAGGATGGATCACGGGGAGCACTGGGTACGAGGAGGGGATACACCCTGAATGGGATGCCAGTCCATTGCAGGTTCACACACGTTCACACAATGATTCACATCTAGGGAGATTTTAAGGTCACCAATCCACCATCTCCATGTTTTTTGGAGGTGGAAGGAAACTGGAGAACCCAGAGGAAACCCACATAGAGAACATGCACAGAAATTCCACACAGACAGTAACCCGAGCTCGGGATCGAACCAGGGACACTGAAAGCGTATTTTAACCAGAATATAGATATATTTTGGCCCTGGCTGCCTGTTTGCTCATCCTGGATGATGAATGGCTAGCTGATAGAACCTTATAAAATCTTAAGCTGTGAGCTTGGAAAGTAGTTTGATGTTTATGTGGTTCACTCATTTAACACCAAAATTCCAGATGGAATCCTATAATACTGAGGTCACATTATATAGTCACATTGTACAGAAATGCTCTTTCCATTAAAACTGCTGCATGACAGTTTGTAGTATGCTACAGCGTAATGCCAGAAATGCCAGAAATGAATTCCACCTGTTACGCTTTTGATGTAATTCCTCTCAACGTGGTGTCTTGACGACTCATTAACATCATGAAAAAAAGGACTAGGTTTTGTAGAATGTAAACTTTTCAGAGTGCCTTTCTGTAAACTTCTCTGTATGTTTGAAATGCTGTCCGCTTCATAGAATAAAGTGAAACAGCTTTCACCTTTGCTCTCTACCGCATGTGTTGCAGTGACTGTCTTTCTGCACGCTTGGTCTTTTGAGAGCTTTGGCTTGTTTTGGTGTATAAACCTCACTATGCTAATTTTAGAAGTAAGCACTGCTGGGCAGAGCAGGGTGACTAAGCCACTCACTCCAAACAAGACCATTAATTAAATAAAGGATGTACTGCTGACCCTTTGGAGGGAAAAGTAGCCTCTGAAATGGTTGCGGTTTGTTTTGGGTTTTGCACTCCCTAACTCTCACATAGGAATATTTTGCAGTGCATATAAATAGTGTAAAAAATAGTGTAAAAAATGTCTAAAAAAGAAAGTTAACATGACGTCCCCATTATATGATATGATCATTATAGCCAAGATAATCAAGATGGTCAAGATAAAAAGCTGTTATAAGGTTTTGTTTTTGGCATCTGTGCCAAATTATTTGATGAATTAATGGATTACTGCAAAAGCACCACCGATAGTTACACAGAATGGTATGAGGAAGCGAGGCTGGGGCTGATTTCCTTCTAGCACAGAGTGTAGATTCATGCAGTCTATCAGTGACAGTTGTTTCAGATTTGATCTCAGTTTCAGATAATATTTTTCAGCCTCACATCTCACTGACTCATCCGTAACACATCATCGAGACATGAAATACCGTAAACACAGTAATACAGGTTAATGAAGGTGAACGAGGTGCTCTGTCATCCCTTTTTCCCCCAAATGCTTTTGGAGGTGTGAACAAAAACAACAACAAACAAAACTTGTCTATCTACTTTTATGTGTGTTTTTAACTCAATTGATGGTTAATGGTTAATGACTACGCCTTCAATAAAGTCTCATGAGTTTATACTCTTACTACACCTTTCAAAAATCCATCTAAGATGATCATATATACCCGTCTGTGACTTTCTGCAGTTTACCAGTGAACCTCAGCAAGAAAGTAAAAACCCTAACGAGGGTTAGCCTGATGATTCCACATCACTTTCTACATCTGATCTTCTTTAACGGCTGCTTGTAATGCCTTTGCAATGTTCTCTTTTATTCGCAAATTAACTGCTCTTACAATTATAAAACCGACTACATTTACAAGTCACACTCCAGTTTAATTGCCAGTAAATCTTGCTGTTTATTCACGCCGTCTTTATCAGTCAGCACTCTGCAGGCCAATTACAACCAAATGGCAAGAAAAGGCAATATGAATAAAAAAGAAGCACCTTTACCTTTTCTAAATCTGTGGTGCTTTGGGGCAAAATTCACAAAATGACTGCTAACACTGAATGGTGTTTGTATTTGTCATCAATCGATAACCCAGATAGAACTTTAACCCTAAGGTCATGATCAGGTCCCCAGGGGGGCGATTGTTAGAGAACCCCTAAACAATCGCTTGGGTTTTTTAAGAAACCGTGGTCTGATTTGTCCTGCACTTGCATTTTAACGGTTGAGTTGTGAGGGGGAACGAAAGACAAGGAGGAAAGAGTCTGTTTTTATAAACTAAGAATAGCATATCAGATGGTAGAAATGCCTTAACAGCACTTGGATTGTGTTTGTTTTTCTGTGTGGATTAAAAATAACTCTGTTTCTGCTTGTGAATTGATTCACTGAAACAGATATGTTCAAAAGGAACAAATTAGCTACACGTCTCTAAGACAAATCTAGCAATAAGATCTTGGGTTCGAAAGTTCAAAAGTAGCATTTTTTTATTAGCAAACAGAATTTTACAGATGTTTGACAGGACTGGCCTTTAATTATCGCCTGGTTTTCATAACATATTCTCCTTTAATTACTGAAATGATCAGTGTTTGAGATGTTATCATTAGTCAAGATGATGAGTATGATTTAAACACTGCACATCTCTGGTTGTATTTTTTTGTATTTTTTGTGTTTTTCATTTTCAGCAACTGCTTTATCCTGGTGAGAGTTGTGGTTTATCTGGAGCCTGTCCTGGGAACACTGGGCATGAGGCAGGAATACATCCTGGATGGGATGTCTGTCCATCTCAGAGCACCATGCACACGTACAATCGCAACAACGGAGCGTTTAGCATAGCCAGTCCACCTACTGGCGCATGGAGGTGGGTGGAAACTGGAGAACCTGGAGGAAACCCAAACAGACCCGGGGGAGCTATGAGGCAGCAGCGCTACCCGCTGTGTCACTATGCAACCCTGCGCTATTTATGTATTACATAATGCCAACTTGCCCATAATTGTTCCCATTTTAATGGAACTACACCACACATCTTTTTTCGCTCATAATGAGGTAAAAAAAATCATTACTTTTGCATTATTTGTGTAATTACATACTGTCTATGTTATAGACAGCTGTGTCATTAGAGAAGCAGTGATAGATATTTGATATTTGCATCATTAATCACAATGAGAACGCTACTAAATCATTCATCGCTAATCCAAGCAGACCCTGCCCGGGTGTATTGATTATATTAATATGACAGATTAGTCTGTGAGGTTAATCTTCCGGAGATGCACAGAGACATGCTGAAAAGACCCAGACTATTTCTCTTTGCCCTTTAGCATAGAGCATTAAACTGCCACTGGCATCCGTCTCAGGATCCAGCCACAGCCACCTGCTCTGAGAATATAAAAAAGGGACAGTCCTTACAAAACATACACGACATGAAAATGTTTCTGAGATCTTAAGATGTGGAGAAGAATAGCACGTCTTTATCAGGTGGGTCTTGTCAACATTCGTCTTATCCTGGATCATCATGGAGGCAGGCATTTGGACTCTTCAAAACAAATAAGCAGCGACTGTAAACACTAGTCCGTGTGTTCCTACACCCAGTTTAACTAGGATAGACTACAGATCCACCGAGACCCTGACCAGGATACAGCAGTTTTCGAAGATTAATGAATGAAATGTCTAGAATAGAAGTAGGTCACGTTTTGTAGAATTGACTAGAAATGTTTGTAATAATTCGATAAGCAGTTCGAATTGAGAAAGCTCTAGAGGCTGTGAGAGTGGGTGGTTAACATAGCACATCTACAGCACAGCTGATTATAAACTGTGTCAAATAACATGTTTTTTACATGCAGTAATTACACTATAATAAAGTTCATAAAAGATCAGGAATCATCAGTATAATTTCTCCATATTGAACCTCCACCTCCACCCCAGATGTCAAAAGCCTTTGTTTTTTTCACATTTTAATTTGTTAAATTTGTTTAATCACATTTTACTAACTACTAACCATTTCCCCCCATTTCTGTTTGGACGCTATTACTCAGTTAGCTCCGCTCAGAGCTCAGGGATATCGGCGTGACAGATGATGAAGTACTGAAGGTTTACTGCAGGAGGAGAAATGAAGAACTGGTCTGAAGTGAATTTATTTAGCATATTTCCTCGCCTACACTGAAATTAATTCTACTCTATGCAACAGGATACAGCTTATTATATTGACCAGTGTTGGATTAGTTATGTTTTTATGACTTTCTATCAAGTGAAACGATAATAAGACATTTTTATCCTTATTTCAGATGTCGTTCTTGTGAAATAATATCTTCAGAATAATCTCATTTGATCATTTCAGGCTTTGGATTTGCATAATATGAGGATTAATTGAATTAAAGTAGTCATATTGATTAAAATGGCCATCATTACGATACAGCTCAATGTCGCATTGGTATTCATGTGGATTTATCTTGGGCGATAATAGCTGCTGTGAGCCTAGAGGGGCTGTGGCTATCGTGTATACTCAGAGTCATCCTCCTCTCTGAAGCACATTTCCAAATCTGGGCATGAGACAGAATGAATAATATTGTTCATACCATTTTATCTTTCTTTCTTTCTCTCTCTCTCTCTCTCTCTCTCTCTTTCCCACTCACTGAGGGAGGTGGTGTTAAAAACTATAGCCAATGTAGTAGGATGTTGTGAAGACACTTAAAAGTAGTCTTCAGTGTGTGTGTGTGTGTGTGTGTGTGTGTGTGTGTGTGTGTGTGTGTGTGTGAGGATGAGTGAGCCTTCATATGTGTGCATCTATTATTGCTTTCCAGAGAAAGAGAAATGTAAATATCAAGCAAACGAGCTGAGATTAGTGTGGTAATAATGGAGCGATGAAGTCCTGCTCCAGATGTGAGCTCAGGCAGAACGGATCTCCAGCTGTGCTGGACAAATGCTGGCTGCAGAACAATCACAGCAGGAATGGTCTGCCCTCACACTTTCATGCAAGACTACCTGACCACAGCATGACATGTTTACGTTAGAGCTGAATGAGTGTGTTTTCTTCACACACAGGATAACATGAGGTTAGAACTGGTGTGTGGATGCAACCCAGAACAGCGAGACAGCAGACAGATTTACATCATCACATCACATCACATGTCTTTCGACTCTGCTGGATATATAGACAGCACAGTGGTACACGTACAGCAGTAGTGAAGTTTTAATGAGCTTTCAAGGGAGCTGGTGGGCTCAATTACAAAGGTGTTGAGGGATGATACTTTTTTTTTTAGTTTAGCTCCCAAGGTTTTACCCAAATGTCATTAAAGTCATCTTGCTAGGGTAGTGAGATTAGCCTAACAGTCTCGCTAGGGTAGTGAGATTAGCCTAACAGTCTCGCTAGGGTAGTGAGATTAGCCTAACAGTCTTGCTAGGGTAGTGAGATTAGCCTAACAGTCTTGCTAGAGTAGTGAGATTAGCCTAACAGTCTTGCTAGGGGAGTGAGATTAGCCTAATAGTCTCGCTAGGGGAGTGAGATTAGCCTAACAGTCTTGCTAGGGGAGTGAGATTAGCCTAACAGTCTCGCTAGGGGAGTGAGATTAGCCTAACAGTCTTGCTAGGGTAGTGAGATTAGCCTAACAGTCTTGCTAGGGGAAAGAGATTAGCCTAACAGTCTTGCTAGGGGAGTGAGATTAGCCTAACAGTCTTGCTAGGGTAGTGAGATTAGCCTAACAGTCTCGCTAGGGTAGTGAGTCTTGCTTGTATTATTTTCCACTCACTTCAGTATTATGGGCTATTTTGTGTGGATTCATGATCTATATATAATCCTGCTGAAGTCTATATCAGTTCCAGGTTGTAACACTACAGTATGTGGAAAAGTTCATGGCGGGGCTTATAAGAGGCGCTATCTTTTACTCAAAAAAAGCATGCTGTTTTAATTTTGTTTGTTTAAGTGTCTTCTTACTTGAACTGCCTTGCACAAAAAATTGCAATTTGGAACTAAATAAATTTCATTTCCTACTAGTAATATATACAGACACACTGCCTGAGTGATTTAGGAAGCAGAACCTTTTTTATAGCTGCATAATATTAGCCTGAGTTTGTTTCTTTTCTTTTTTGATGCAGTCTGAAATAAAATATACCTATATTTCCATGTTGTTAGGTCACAGCAGGCTGAATTAATGGCATAGTGAATCATTTCCACGCAGAGACATGGGCGCTAATATGTCTCATTAACTGTGTTTGCCAGAGATGCAAATGAAAACGCAATGGGCCACTGCTCAGCTGTTAATGAGGACAACTGAGACCAGCCATGTAAGACCAAAAAAGTAGGCCAATACCTGTGAGAGTGTGGAAAACTGAAACCGAGAACAACGTCAGAGCGACAGGGTGAGATTCTGTTACTGTCCCAGCATGCGCTTCCAGTGTGATATCACCTCTGCTCCATCACACTGGGAGATCCAGGAGCGACGCCATATGCAGAGCCGAGTCAGAGTAGATTCATATCAGTGGTGGGGAAGCGGGGAATAGTGTTTTGAGGGCACCATCAACATGAGAACATAACACATGGACCTGATGTTTTTAGAGCTAATGTCCAGAAGACCCTGTCATGATAGTTGGCTAAATCATTTTCAAATATTATGTAACTGCTAGTTTCTAAATTCCCAGCTAATTTAAGTGCTCACAATAAAGTGGAGTTTCTGTTACACATCATACAAATTAGGTTAAACAGTCCAATAAGTATTGGCACCTCTCAGAATAATGAGCAAAAATTATTTCTCGGAAAAACGTGTAACCAAATTGTTGGCACTCCTAAAGAAAATCTGCACACAAGCACATTGCAAAATGGCAGTTCACATACACTAACCTACGAAAAGAAAGGAGTTTGAAATGTTCTACATGGAGGACTGGTCCAAGATCCTCTACATGTGTTAGTCAGTATTTAAAGTGAATTGGTGCTGTTTTTCTCTACAGGGAAGGATTTACCAAGTAGTAATTGTAGGGGTGCCAATAATTTTGAAACCAGTGTTTTACAGAAAAAAGCAAAACTTAAAACAACTTTAAAAAAAAAATATTATGTTAAATGAATACTGCACATAGCCACTGCATGTTCAAACGCAAGATATGACCCATGGCATGTTATACATTCTTGCTCATTTTCATAAAGGGTGCCATGGGGAAATGGTAAAAGTGAGAAGTTGGTGTGGAGTGATGTATTCTTATTTACACGTGAGCAAAACTCTGAAGGGAATCCATTATGGAAGAAGATACACTCCTGAACAAAATCTTAAGA